>APFE031327484.1:0-64170 GCA_000404065.3 Pinus taeda
TTCAAAATGTCAAACATTACTATCTCCTCTACCTATACATATTTCATGTTTCTTATGTGCAGAAGAGAAACTCACTCCTACATTTATAAGGAGCATAAAAAGGTTGTGTATTATTTACACATTTACTATTTTGCTTTGTTTTAGTATATTGCTATTAAGAATTTGTATTGAATTTAGTAGCAACATCTTAATTATGGTCACTATTGCTTAGTGTAGTTTCAATTATTTTGAATAAATTATTATATCTCATGGATTATGAATGTTTAGAAAATTATTCCTTGATAGTCAAAACGTTTTAGAGGTTTAGACTCCTTTAAATTAAGGTTCTTGAGAGTTTGAGATACTTTATTTAGGTTTGAAGGATTCCTTATAATGGCATCAGATATGTTAAAAGGTAATGAAGAAAATTGTGACTTTTTAATTTTTTAAAAAAAGATAAACCATGAATTATTTTGTCTATAGACATTAGAGACAATATATATATCACAAAAAAATTGTGAACCAGTAAAGGACTTCCTTCATGCCCACATAATATGATATAACTATGATATTTCTCATACACACAAATGCCTTTTCCTTTGAGGAATTATATTACTTTTTTATTTATTCATTAGGGTTTAGCTTCACTAAGCATATATCTAAATTTCTTGACAAAATGGTCCTAGATAAACAAACAATGGAAGTGAACCTTGTGTTACTAGAGAATAAGATACTATAATTGAATTGGTTCAAATTTAGTATTTAAATTACTTCTTAAAGGAAATAATTCAAATACATGATAGTAAACCACTATTTACAAAAACAAGAAATCATAAAGAACCTATAGATCTTTCAATAATTGGCTAATCAAAATAAATTTCATTTTAAACAAGGGAGCCACTGCCGTGGCGGTAGTTCCTGCCGGGGTCTGCCACAACAACACAATACAAACGCTTTGTGCAACTTGTCTACACACTCAATATAATTCAGTTTTTAACTTACTGACAGTGAATTGGGCATGAAATTGTCAACCTCTTTTTTACTTGGGCTACCATAATCCTTCAAGTAATATCACTAGCATATTGGTGTAGGATACAATCTCAAAATTGATGGAAGGTGTTCACTTTCCTACAATATACAGCAAATGAATTCCATCAAGCAGGAGCTGGACTGAATTGTAGAACTTGGAAAAGTTGCTGTTGTTAATCTTCTGCAGAATAGATCAATCATTTCTCATTCAGCATTTGGAGCTTTTGTTTTTTCTGTTGTACAAGCTCAACCATCTATTAAACAGGAGGTATTCTGTTCAGAATATAGATGGCCGTAGAAAGGGCATATTTCAGGCATAACTACAGCGTGGTTATTGCTGTAAAGTTGTAAGTACTAAAAATTTGTGGAAATTTGGTGTAATAACCACATAGAGACAGTGCAATATGGAAGAGGTATCAGTCCAGGTTTCCTAGTTATTATCAGTAGAAATTACAAGTCAGCTAACAACAACTAAAGGTTGACATCCATATGTTGAAGTTCTACTTTTCTAGACCCTTTAGGGCCAGAGAAAAGAGATATAATACCAACACTGAAGTGGAGTAATTTAGGAAGATCTACTCAATAGAACCTCAGCCCTAATAACTTCAATAGATCACTAGAAAGCCTCAGAACCTCAGCTGGTCATGTGCTCTGAGGATTATATGTGTGTGTGTGTACATATGTTTTGGATGCTAAAATGGCTTATGCTGAGCCAACCTGAGTTTGACCCAGTTGGAAGGCATTAAGAACCATATGTTGCATATGTAAAGAAAGGATATCAGTTCTGTCCATCAAATTGATCCAAGGGCTACACTTGACGTTCACTTGAATGGAAACCTGAAGGGCCTGTTTTCATTTCTTGTGGGGTTGTCTTGAGAATACACACCCTTGAAAGGGTTGGAAGCCCATCAGTTCCTACCAAAAAAAGACTAATGAAAACAGAAAATAAGTTTCTTTCAGCATAAGTTCAGTTTTGTATTATTTCTAAATACAACAACTTAGATGTAGACTTCATGGAGTGACTGGGAAGTACCATTATTCATGCATTATAAACCATTAAACATATTTAAAAGTAGTAAAGATGGCAAAATTCAGATTAGGGCTTGAAAATAAAAAAGTTTAGGCCAACTCATATTAGGGCTCAAATTTCCTTAGGGAACCATGAATAGGGTGCTTTAGGAAAAACAAACAGACTCAAATAAATATGCGTCAAAAGTGACCGAAATCAATCCATGAAAATTCTGGATAATATGTATTAGATATGCCTTAGAAAGAACTTAAAAAATGAAACTACCTCATAAATTCTCCAACAGAAATATTAATATTGCGACGAAACTAGAATGCCATAGATACTTGGATTAGGCTCAAAATCACAACAAAGACAAGCCGTAAAATATGTCCAGTTATTAACCTTATTCATCAAAATTAGATTACCAACAATACTTCCTATGTATAAATTCTAGTAGTTCATGCAGCCAACATGATGGCATTGCAAATCTCCACTGAGGTACCATGCTTTCTCTTTGACAGATGGAGCCTAGCTCTTTGACTCGACAAGGAGCTCCACTTATATCTTGAATGCATGGAGAACAACTGAGCTCTAATGAAGACCCATTCTGTTTCGCTTAAGTAAACCGAACAACAAAGCTTCAATCTGCCTTCATCGAACAAACTTGCTACATTCCCTGAAAGATCTTGTTGCCTGCATGGGGTTGCAAATTCAATGTGTAATTCGTTACAAAAATTCAAATTAAGGCTTGAAAATAAAACAAATTAGGCCAACTCACATTAGGGCTCAAATTTCCTTAGGGAACCATGAATAAGGTGCTTTAGGACAACCAAACATACTGAAATAAATATGCGTTGAAAGTGACTGAAGTCAATCCATGAAAATGTTGCCTAATATGTATTAGATATGCCTCAGAAACAACTTAGAAAATGAAACTTCCTCATAAGTTCTCCCACAAAAATGATAATATTGCCATGAAACTAGAATGCCATAGATACTTGGATTAGGCTCAAAATCAGAACAGAGACAACGCATAAAATAATGCAAAAATAGGCCTGAGATTCAGAATTTTGACAATCTCTCCTCAAAAATATGAGCTGTAACTCAAATATACTCCATAATCATTGTGCAAAACCATACCCAGAAGAAGGAAAAGAATTGAACCCAAAAGCCACTTATTTCTATTCCCTGGCAAGGATGTTGTAGAGGCAGAAGCAGTAGATGGATAGTCTAATAGCCAAGTACTTGTTGTAGATTTGTATGCTCCTTTGGATAGTCTAATAGCCAAGTACTTGCCGTAGATTCCTATGCTCCTCGTTTGAGATGTTATTGTTAGTGGTTTTTCTTGGTTTCTTTTTTCTTTCTGCTTCTACTTTTACGATGTCCATAATCAGAAGAGTCATGAGAACAAGTTTTAAGAGAAACAATGCTGCTAGTTGAGTAAGTTGGCTTATGCTAATGGATTCCATGTTATGTGAAGAAAAGGGGTGTATGTCAATATGTAGGTGTAGAAGGAAGTTATGTTTTGTAGGTGAGAAATTAGGCATTGCTTTTGCCAATTTATAAAAGAGTTCAACGTGTTTGCAAGCTGGTTTTAAGTGTGATTGGAACTGAGTTTTTCGGAATATTTTGCTGCAAGCAAGAGGTAATCATTTGAAAAGATTGAAAGACAGTGGGTAATGGATGTTTGTATAAGCTTGTTCAACCTTGTGGAACGAGCGTTTTTCGAACCTATGTGCTAAAAGAGATGAAACTAAAAAGTCCTGTACAACCAAATAGGGAAACACGTGCAAGATCGCAACACTTCAATGCGAGATAAATTTCTGATAGGTGCATAAATAAATACATATACGGATTGATTTGAAATGCTTCAAGATCAGATTGGAGAGGATATAATCCAATATGAAGAGCATTTATTGGAGCAAACCGGTGTTTAATGATCGCCATAAAACAAAAAACTTACCATTTCAATGTTGCAAGATGCAAGGTGCGAAATTTGATATGCAATCAGTGCAGTTAAGTGAGAAATCAGTGCAATTAAGTGATCTATTTGAAATCGGAGGCAGATGGCATATGAAATGATGTATGTGACAACAAAAGTAAATCAGAAATTAAGTGATGTATCTGACATCAGGGGGAAATCTCAAATAAAATCTTGGTGTTAGATTGCAAGTGAGGTTTCGGTAGTTGAGTGTGACAGGCTCGAACTTCTCGTTACACAGAAGAAAGGATATGACAGTCAGCGATATGAAAATCTATAAAGGGGAAGATTGGAAGTAATGAGGGGAAGATACATACCCATAACTCCACTCTACATAAGCATAGGGTTCTATAGATGGAAAGCAAAATTTACATAAAATGGCTAAGCTGTGGTTTTATCTGTTACTGTCATTTTGTGAAGAGACATGAAAAAGCAATAGGGGCCACGTTAAATCTTGGCTGACTTTGATGGAAGGGTACTCCATGCTCATGCATTAATTTTAATGCACTATTTCAAAAATATCTCAGAATCTGGTCAGAAAAGAGGTCAACTAAGAGGTGAAACAATTGACCTTTTCACATACTATACAATAAAATCTCGTTCAGATTGGACAAGCATAATATTCATGTCTACATGTGAGAAATCTTAAGTGTCCATACTAAGATGGAAATATACCCAAAAGGGTAACAGGATCTAAAAACTTAGTTATGCAATTGACAAACTAGGTTAGGTTTGAGATGTCAAGGGTGCCAGGTTCTGTTCTTGTTGTTTCTTCAAAGGTTTTTACATTTTTCAAACTTATAAAATTGCTTTTCCTTATTTATTGAAGGAAATCTTTATTTCTATAACAGAAGTTAAGCTTATAAATTTAATTCTATAGGGTTCCAAGTTCTACTTCATTGTTTCTCAACATTCATATTTTTTCTTTAACTTCAGAAATAGTACAGTTGAGTTGTGTTTTAAACTTCAAAATCTCAACATTTGCAAAGTTGAGACCTCTATATATAGATTACTGTGCATTGGAAGAAAGCTCCAGATGTTTGAACTTTGAACACATATTTGATAGACAGTGAACCCTCAAATATTGATAAGCAATTGCATATCAATATGGTCCATAAGGCAATTAGATTTGAGGCAAAAAATTGCTTCCTGTCTCTAGATATTGCTAGGAGAGCAGAATGCCAAACACCAAACTATATGATCAAACCAATAACTTGTTTCATGGTTGTTTGTAACTGCTTGAATTAACAACTCATTTTCATCTATATCTTAAAAGGGACAAACAAAGAGCATAAAAGTTATATTTCTCTGTCTCCATGTAATAAAATCCCTAATATGTGTTAATTATTGGCAGATTTATTTTTGCTTCAATAGTTGTCACTTATTCTAGTGGATGAGAACCAAAAGATACTTACTTACAGACTGATATGTTGTAGTCAAATCACACAACTCTTTATGCTATAAAGCATAAAAAGGGATGCACCGTAAAAACAAGTAAACAAATCAAAAATATGAAAATTTAAAGGGAAACGAGTTGAAACATTCAATCATATTCACGCTCAACTTGGGCAATAAGCACTGAAAATAATAATTTAATTTTCAGCATGTATTTTTCCTGGTCAGATTAATTTCCAGTATTGTAAAAGCAAACTAGACCGGGGCAATGAATTGCTAACTATCACTTCTAATAATAAAAAGTTATTTCTATCAATGTAAAAGCAGACTAGACTAGGGAAGTCCATTGCTAACTGTCACTTCTAAGAATAAAAAATTATTTCTATGAATCAGAAGTTAGTGGTCTGATTGTGTGTTATCCAGGAAATACAGTATGATCAGGGAAACCATTTCCACATACAGATTGAAGTAAATGAACTCAAATAGGATTCCTATCATTCTAACTGATCATATTCAACAGAGAATATGAGTAATAATTTTATGGAAAACAATTTAATATAACGAGTTGTAACAATCCACAATTCTAAGTAGAGCTAAATATTATTACAAGTTACAACTTAAGAATCACTCAGACAAGAAATGAACATTCTGGAATCCATATCAAAAGGGTTTGGAAAAGCGTTTTTTTCTTTTGGCATTTTTGCCATATCAGCAAAAGCAGGAATCTCCTCCTTCTGAGATGGCAAAAGAAGTGTTTGCGTATCCAAACTAGCTATAGAAGGAAAATAAAGCTTGTAGTTCAAACTGAGGCTTTAAATAACATATCCCACTTAGAATTTGTTGTGATCTATTTTAACAATTCGTAAGTCTTCACTCTTTGGCACATGCATGGATGTTATGCTGGAATGGCCTAAATGTTTAACAAGTCCATGTTGCAAACAAGTGTTAGTACATTCAACCGGAAGCTGTAATGTATAATAAGCAGTTTAGCCCTCTCTATCTATGTATTTTGAGCATCAAATATGTGTGTTATCAGAAACTGAATTCACGATCTGGGTCACTGATTGATTTTTATCTACCATCTGTGAGTTTGTAGTTCTATACCACTAGAGGGTTTTACCGATAACTATAAGCAAATCTGGTGAAGAAATAGTTCAAAATTGGAAAAGTTTATACAAAGAGAAGCAAGGACATGTATGGGCTGCCACTGAAATCTGTTGTAGATCTAAACAAATCAATGATTTCCTTGAGAAACTTCTCAAATTCAACCCAACACCAAATGAGAAGAAAAGGGCTAAAACAATGGGAAAACTGAGAAGTTTTAAAACAATAAAGATAAAGCTTTTAAATAGACACTTGTCACACATGCAAAAAGAAATGTATAATACAAAAACATATTTCAAACACGTAAAATACTGTGGGGCCCACAACTTTACCTCTGTATCGTTTGAATGTCCAACGTGTCTACCTCCTAGCTAACCAACGCGAAAGCAGGAGTTCCGGGTTTTCCCCCACTTGGGATACTACAGGCTTAACCCCTGAACCCGGGAATGCACCAGGTGACCGGGAATCACATTTCGGGGCGGTTTGGGGGAGGGCTGACCTAACTTGAGGACTAGGGATGGGAACACACTGGAGTCGAGCCAGTCATTGCGTAACCATCACGACATTCCGTTTTCGCAATATATATTCCCACAGGGGCGTGTCTTTCTACCAGCAGCTGCAAACAAGCCCCACTACACGATAATAAGCTAACAAGCTAGTCTCGAATGGCTTTTTTTCTTCTTTGATCTCTAGACCATTGGGCGATTCCTCCAATTTCCCCCATCTCTTAACAACAGCCTAAAGCGATCCCTTAGAGCAGATTTGAAAAGATCAAGAAATTAGCAGATTTTGCAACTGCTTGGCTTCCAATTTGACATGAGATTCACTGTAGAAATCGAAGGTCGGGGTAACAGCAATTGATGAACTCAGGAAGTAGGCAGCTGGTACTGAAGGTGTCTGTGGAGCAGTTTGGGGTAATAGCAATGACATCGCATATAGGTGCCCGACACGGGACTGCGCGGTTTGGCAACAGGGGGCTCAGGAACTAGTATAAGGTATGCTTCGGTGTAACAACACTTTGGTTCAGGGCTTCTTCCTTGAAACCCTTTGAACCTTTTGCCCATTTTGTTCTTCTGGACTTCCTAGTGCTTGATTGTAACTCTTTGAAGCGCTCTTCTCTGGTCTTGTTGTCTCCCTGCTTTTTCCTAGAGTTGTTTTTTTGGCACTCTCAATGTACTCATTTATTTTTTATCTATGGCATTCTCTTGCAGACGCTTTATAACATAAAAATCACTATTATATAGCAAGTCCATGACATGATAAGCAATACCCAAGAGAAAAAATCTAAAAACCATCATCGCAAGAGAAAGCTTATGGTCCCAATATATATTTCTATTGGGAAGAACAATGAGATGAATATAACAAAAGCTTACCTGAGTCGGGATTGAGGAGATTATAATGGGTACTGAAGGAGATATTGGCGAGTCTGAGATATATGTAGGCAGGCAGGAAAACTGGGCATGCGGTGGGGAGTCCGTAAGCTGGTTTTCTTACGACCAGGTGCAAACCCATCTCTGCCTTCTCCTTCCTGTTGCTCCATATTTTTATCTCTGCAAGCAATTTTTTTTTGTCAACGCTATGCCAACAGACTCTGATGTTCACAAATTTTGTGTTTTAAGAGCAAATATGGACTACCATCTGCTTTTTGGATTCACATGGAGTACCCATACCAATTCTAAAGTCTGGAGAATCAACAACTCTAAGTATACCGGCAAGGAACAACGTTATGTAAACAGACAAATAGGTTTAGTGATTGCACAAAGCATAAACATAAGGAAAGATTAAAGATCCCACATGCCTTAATGTACGGTTATCCTACGTTAGGGCATTATAACAACTGCCACTTGTAGCATGCAGGACACGGAGAACAGGTACCAAAAACAACTTAGGATAAATGAAATTGTGTGCACATCAGGCCAAGTGAGGCGGGCAATAATAGGGTAAACTGAAAACTTTGGTTAAAGTTTTCTGGCGAACAAAGTGCCCAGCGTAAAGTTTGGTGAACCAGTGAATAACCCGCAGAAATTGATGGTCAACACGCAATTTAGTAGCCAGTCAACGACCTATCAAACGCTATAGTCCCTGCTATGCCGAAAGCAGGGACTAATAACCTCTACTTAGTCAAACATGGTTTCCTTATTAATAATGAAGCACAAAATATAAATAACTAATCTTCGAACTCTCATTCAATTACTTTTGCAAATGACCAAGAAAAATATTAAAGAGTTTTTCTAGAAATGAAATGAATTGTTAAAAGACTAGCAGGTATTTTATTTGACTAAACCATAAATCCCTCAACAAATTCAGACCGCCATCCTGGGAGTCCATAAAAGAGTCATCTTCCAAAATATTAAGTATTTATTTAGAGTTAGCTAGGTAGGCCCAACATTCTTTTAAAAACTTTGAAGGTGAGAAGAAATAGGTTATTGTCACTAATAACTATAATAACTATAAAAGTGGGTCTACCTTTTTCATTAAAAAAAAACCTAATCAGACTAGGAAACCAATTCTCGAAAATCATATGCCTTAGAGACACACCCAACTTTCACCAACCTCATAGCCCAAATACTATTTTGAATCATCATTTATGAGTTAAATTTGAAAAACGCTTAGATGTAATAGATCTAAACCAGTGAAGGTTCGTATCTCAGCAAGTGAAGGAACTCATAGTGTCGCCGCAAAACACTTGTTTATTTCCTTTAATGGACATACGTCTTTTCCTTACATTATACTGTGAGATACATGACACTTAAAGATATCCCATTCATTCAAAATCCTATTTTATGAATAACATTTACTCATTATCTCTTCATCACATACCATATTATTTTTAGGACGAGTGAAAATCAAAATTCGACCTTAATTTGATAAAATAAGGTCCTTTATGAAAATACAAAGTTATTATTTCACTTTGTACAAGATCACTACATTTTTCCTTAAAAGTTGAGATTTCTTTAATGTGTCTTGAATTCCCCCTCGAGAGATGCATAAGACATATCTCTCAGAACTCCTCTAAGTGTAGACTATTAAGAAATCACTCTTACGAGGGTATATAATATTGACGTGTGGGATGTTTTATGTGTGGAAGAGTATTGTGTTTGCATACGTTGGATGTGGGGGAGAGTAAGAGAAAAAGGCAGTGGATTTTGCATAGAAATAGACTACGAGATGATATTTTTCATGAAAATGACAATAAATTAACTAAAAAATAGTATGAAAGAGTATGGTGATTAAAGTATTAGAGGGATATCTACAAAAGTGTCGAAAATTTTCTAAGTATGGGATATTCATAACTTAATTAATGTTGAAGATATTGAAATATAATTTCTCAGTGGATTATAAGAAAGGTAAAGAAATAGAAGGTAACTAAGAATTATGGGTGAGACTCAAAAATGGATTAATATAAGTTAAGGGTTTAATTGGTTCGAACTTTTGATATGAAGAATCTAGGTACGAAAAGACAAATTCTAGACATAAAAATACACGGGGACATGATAAATGGTAAGCTCAAGCCATTATAACAAAAATCTATGGAGAAATACTTGTGAATCTAAATATAAGTAATGTTAAGCATATAAATATCTCTTTATCATCTCATTTCAATATTTCTTCACAGTTTATGATTTATTAGTGAGGAAGAAAAGGATTATATGTCTTTTATTCTATATGAAAATGTACAAGGAAGTTGAATGTTTATGATGATATGTAATCCACAAATATTTCACATACAATGGATGTTATTAATATATACATGGAAAATATAGAAAGAGAACATTGGGATGTAGTGCAATGGGTGCTTTAATATTATAGAGGAACAAGTGATTGTTTCAGCATCTTAATGGTTATAATGATTCTATCTATGTCGATTAAAATTTGTAGGTGATTTGGACAAGAGGAAAGATAATTTAGGTCATTTCTATATTCTTGCAGGAATTTCTATTAATTTCATATCAAATATTTGCTAAGTAGATGCTTTGTCTACTATTAAGGAATAATATATCACTATTGTTTAAGGAAACAATTTAGTTGAAGGGATTTTTAAGTGAGTTTGGAAGAACACAAGCCAATGTCACTATATCTTAAGATAGTAAAAGTGATATCCATTTGGATATAAATGCATCATATCATAGTAAGACTAATCATATTGATTATAAGGTACCATTTTGTAAGATAAGCTATTGATGGTGGTGGAGTAATTTTAAGAAGGTTAATACAAAACCAATATTAGACAAGTACGAATATTATTACAGAATTTATGATGATGAGTTACAAAAGACGCGATGAATGGGCTTTCAAATAGTATTGGGTAAATTATTTTCAAGATAGAGATTATTAGAACCCTAACTAACTGAAAGAATACCAAATTGTAAAAATCAAAATTTAATCTAGATATATATTTGGTAGTTTATATATAATGATGTAATGATGCCAAATATATATATTATATATATATATATATATGGAATTTTATTGTAATCTTGAATAATCATTCATTGAGAACAATAAAATACTAAAATACTATACCTTGTTTAGTACATATTTCCTTAATAGTCTCTTAAGCTTTTACCACTTGAATTTTGTGTTGTCTAAGTACTATATTTGCTATATTATTTCATTTTTATCTATGATTATATTTTATTTTTTGGCTCTTAAATACGAAGAAAAATATTATTTCCATCTTATATATTATGTTTAATAGCATATTTATGGTATCTTAATTTTGTCTTATATAGGATAACAATCTCTCCTTGAGATGTGATAATCGGTATATTTTATTTTGGCTCTTAAATACGAAGAAAAATATTATTTCCATCTTATATATTATGGTTAATAGCATATTTATGGTATCTTAATTTTGTCTTATATAGGATAACAATCTCTCCTTGAGATGTGATAATCGCTATTAATATTCCATGGAATGACGTTATTCTCAAACATCAATGGTTTATCCCAAGAGCCAGCATATTTTGAGACATTTAATTCTATAATTCTTAGATATGTCGGAAATAATTAGAAATTAATAAAAATATACTATTTGTACTTAATCGTACACCATTGGCCATGTTAAATTTTAGATTCTTACGTTCGTACTGATATTTTAATGAATTGGAATTACACTTTATAATATGTGGTGTATGACATAAAGTAACATACTTACAACCATAACACTACAATCATAAGTAATATTATAAAATCATAACTACGTATGCACATAGAACTAACATAGTATCTCAACCTAATCATGTCCCTATAACATTCAACTCTGTTAGATATCGATGTGAAAAGGAGTTATAATGAAGACAAATCCATGACATAATATTTGTACAGTCGTGGTGATTATTGTCTTAATCAATTTTTTGTTGTTAAGTTGATGTGTGCAAGTGACACCAAAGAGAAATACATAAAGAGAAATCCATACCTCCTATTGTGAAGAGTAGTGATAATTAGAAGTAAACAAAGAGTAGAGGCCTTATAACCATCCTAAAGACTAACATCTCTATATAGACACATAAAAATAAAGAAGCTTAATTTTATAAAGTATTTTCGTTGATAAAGTGAGTGGATTATAAGTTCATTTATATACTAATCATAAGTGCAAAACATTGGTGAATGCATTGTGATTTACATGTTAATAGCCAATGACGCTTCATTCATGCCATTAAAGTCGATTATAAGTAATACCTACATTAATGATTAATGGCTTGCAATGAAAGTTGTAGTTAAAGGTTAAGTCCATACTTATGGTGATTTCAACCAAAGATACTTCGGCCTAAGTTTTTAGCTATCCAAACATGGAATAGAAATCAAGCTAGTAGTATTGTTTTTCTATATCTAAATGGATACAAGTAAGGTAGTACTAGTATAAGGAATAAATATCTCAAGATTATAAAGTTAATCTTATAAAATATTTGTGTGGGTAGTTTTATTAAAAAGAACTTTAGTGTCAAATGTGCATACCATTATTACGTTTTGATGAGGTGAAAAATAACTTGTTTTTTATTTTAATATATTTCCAATCGTTTTAAATATTTATATCTCAAAAAAATCATACAGAAATTAATTTAATCAATTGTTTCCATCAACACCATTGACCTTCAAGAAGGCCTAACAACAAACAACTATGGTTAGATGCAGCAGCAATCTTATACTATATATATATATATAATATATATATGTAAAAGTAAAATAAACAAAATATTTCAAATAAAATATCAATAGAAATATTAGAATTTATTTAATTATGTTATTCCCATTTACTAAAAACCCAATCATCAATATTATTTTACATAAATGCTTGTGCAAAAAAATCACGTGAATTGTGGCAGGGATTATTCTAGTGCAAGGCAAGAAAGAATCCTGATGAGTTGGTTACTGACGCTTTATCCTTGGTGAACACTCCATCTACAATAGAAAAAGAAATTTGTCAAGGGTGCCCATCTTCACAAATTTTCTTATCGAAGTCTTCCTCTGCAAAATTCAAGAAGATTCCATATTATATTACTACACTAGTATGATAGGGACTTCTTTCCAACAAACCTAGCATATTTGGAAGTGATTTGGATTTGAATGCAATTAAGTAAAAGATATGCATCTGGTAATTCGTTTTGAGCAGAGACATACTAAATTGTAATTAAATAACTTATGTGGATTCTCAACTTACCATCCTCTTCCATATTTTGGGCTTGTTGTTGCATGCACGTAATAGAAAGCATCTGGTGATAGACTTAAATGCAATTAAATAATAGAAATGGATCTAGTAATTCCTTTCAAGCAGAGACATACTTAAATGTAATTGAATAACTGATGTGGATTCATGAGTTACCATCCTCACCAATCTTTTGGGCCTATTTTTATTTATGTCATTTTAAGTCACAGAAAACTGGACAACTACTTGGGCCATCTTCATTTACAACTAAATTTGCGTCATGTAACTTATGATTTGTCTTACCTAATCCCAGAACCTTGAATGTTGTTGAAATCCAATACATCCCTTCCCTTTTCTCCTCTTTATTACCATCAAGGCATGCAACGCTTGTTAGAGATAATGGAGAATATCCTAGAATAGTGAATTGGTTCACTGTACCTCAGGATAGGAATTAGTTTCTATTTTCTAGGGTACAGTTCTAACTTCCCTAAAACCATGATTGATATATAATGGGTGATGTACATTGAGTATGTAGAGAATTCTACAGAGCCAGACTCTCCTGGTTCAGTTGCTCTATGGTAGATTTGACGAGTTGATGTTTTTTTATTAATTCAAACATCAATTTTTAACATGGTATCAGAGTTGCGGGGCTGAGAAACTTGTTTGTTGAGTGGAGGATTTGCCTGGAGCGCCTGAGACAAAATCGTCATGTGGTTTGGGGGAAAAATTTAGTTGATCCCAATGTGAGACTTCCCGCATTTTATTTTGGATGATCGTTGTGAATCGGTGTTGGATAATTGCGCCAACCGTCGCGAATTCATGTTGGCTAATTGTGCTGACTGTGCAAACAAAAAAATGGAGGCCAGATGGAGGCTGAGGTTTATCGAGAGAAGGTTGCGATGACCCTATACATGGTTCCTCATAGGACTGTTTTGAGGAGCACGCAATGTGGTGGAGACTTGCCCGAAGGCCATGTGGAGAGGGTGTGCAGACTGAAAGGTATCCACCAGTGCTAGAGGCTGTTGAAAATACCAAAAATCAGACTCGTGGAGATTAGTGATTTCTGTCTTTGACATAGATCTGGGGTAGATCTAACACACACACACATATATTTATTTACCTCGCAATTTTTTTTTAATTGCTAAGATGAATAATCAAATGATTGAAGCATACTTGAATGAGCATAACAAGCTCAATGGCTCCAATTATGCGAATTGGAAATTTAAGATGCAGACTCTGCTAGAAGTGAAAAGTGCTTGGATGATTGCAAATGGGGATGAGAAAAAGGCAATAGCAAGATCAAAATCAATCCCAGATTGGTAGAAGTTAATCAAGGACGTTGCTGAAGATGTTAGTGAAATACTGCATCATACCACATATCATAGAATGTAAATCAGCAAGCGAAATTTGGGGAATTTTGAAGGATTTGTATGAGATCGGGAATACAAATCATCTTTTGTTCCTGAAGAGAAAGATCTTATCCCTAAAGATGGAGGAAAATGAAACAGTTGCTTCCTTCATAGTGAGGATCAAAGATCTGAAGAACAAGTTGGTAGACATTGGTGATACAGTTGCAAATACAGATCTAGTAACCAATACCATGAATGGTGTGATCGATAACTCTCAAATGTTTATCACTGGGATACATGCAAGGGAAAAAATCCCAAATTTTGAAGAATTGACAGGAATATTAATGCAAGAAGAAGAAAGAAGATTGAATCTGAAGCCCCAAAGTGCAGATCTTGCATTGATGGCAAAAAAGAACTTTTTCAAAGGAAAAGGAAATCTGCAACAACAAAATGGAGGATACTCACATAAAATACTAAATCAGACTTAAGGTATGTATCCGAATAAAACAACTCTGAAATTAAATGTTTTTATTGCGGAAATCTTGGTCATATAGCTAAGGAGTGCAGGAAGAAGAAATATCATGAACAACAACATAAGTAGAAATGACTTGTAGGTCATCTCGTAAATGATAATTATGAGAAAAACTTCAGATTGTTCGTGGCAAACTTTGATGAGAATGTTGATGCAGACATCTGATATGTAGATTCTAGAGCATCAACACATATGACGAGGAAAACACAATGGTTTGAAGATTTTGAAGAAATCAATGACGGAGCACAAATCTACCTAGGTGATGATAGAAGTCATCAGATTAAAGGGTGTGGAAAAAGTTCTAACATTTTACCTAATGGTACTGTAAGACAAATTCATAATGTCATGTATGTGCCCAGTGTAACAAAGAACTTGATTTCTCTATCCATGATTACTGATCAAGATCTTAAAGTTGAATCTTTTAAATCTAACTACTATATTAAAGATCTGTTAGATGACATGAAGACTATTTCTACAGGAATTCAAAGAGGAGGTATGTAAAAATTGGATGTAAGACCAACACCAGTTTGAGGTTTGACAACAGCAAGTTTTACTACAAAAGAGTTGTGGCATCAGAGATTTGGTCATATCAACTACAATGATTTGTTGTTACGTCAGAAAAAAGGAAATGGTAAGAGATATTCCTATGTTAAAACAATTGCATAATGATTGTGATGCTTTTACATTAGGAAAGATGCATAGAGAAGAATCCCTTGTTCGAGTAGAGAAGAAATAGAGAGACATACTTGAATTAGTGCACACAGATCTTTGTGAACCCATGCAAACAAAGTCATTAAGAGGTCCACTGTATTTTTTACAGTTTATTGATGATTGCATAAAGTTTTTTTGGGTATATTTTTTGAGTAAGAAAAGTCACACATATCAGTACTTTAAGTAGTTCAGAAACATGATTGAAAATTAAACAGGGAATCATATAAAAATTCTCTGCTTTGGTCAAGGGGGAGACTACAGGAAGGATGAGCTTATCAAGTATTGTAAAGACCATGGGATATTACAACAATTCATAGTACCCCATACTCCTCAGCAGAATGGAGTAACGGAAATAAAGAGCAAAACATTGGTGGAATGTGCTAGTATCATGTTGAAATGTAAGGATCTTTCGAATGGTTTTTGGGCTGAAGCATTGAATATTGTAGTTTACTTGAAAAATAGGAGTCTTACAAAGAGTCTTGAGTTTAAAAATCCTTATGAAGAATTATATGGATTTAAACCTACAGTAAAACATTTAAGAGTGTTTGGGTCTAAAGCATTTGCCCATATCCCAAAGGAAGACAGAAGAAAACGAGATTTAAAAGCGATCAGATGTACCTTTATAGGGTAATATTCACAATATAAAGCTTATATATTATTTAATACCTCTACTCACAAGATTTTTGTTAGTAGAGATGTCATATTCCATGAGCAGGATCATGAAGAATCGGATAAGCGCAATGAGGAATGGGATATTTCGTTCTTGGTGGAAGAAATTGAAGAAATAAGAGACAACTAGGATCAGTAGAAAAAGGCACAAGACGAGAATTCAGATGCAGCAGTCAAGCGGAGTCCAACAAAGGAAACTCAGAATAGGTCAGAAGCTACACAAATTCTCAGAAGATCAGGTAGGTAGACTCAATTGCCTGCTAGATACATGAAAATGCTTTCATAACTAGTATGATGAATGTAATTGAACCTTCTAGTTATAAGGAAGCAAATGAATGTAGTGAATGGAAAACAACTATGGAACAGGAATATGAATCTATAATTAGGAACAACACTTGGGAGATGGTTGAAATTCCTAAATGGAAACAAACCATAGGTTGTAAATGGTTGTATAAACTAGAGATTAATGCAGATGGAACCATAGATAAAGTAAAAGCTAGATTGGTACCAAAGGGGTATTCACAAAAAGAAGGCATTCACTATGAAGAAACCTTTGCCCCTGTAGCTAAACTAAATACCATCAAAATGTTAATTTCTTTAGCTACTATGAGACATTGGATGATTCACCAACTAGATGTAAAGTTTGCATTTTTAAATGGAGCATTGAAAGAGGAGGTTTATTTAGAGCAACCTGAGGGGTTTGTCCAGAAAGGGAAAAAAACATTTAGTATGTAGATTAAAGAAAGATCTTTTTGGACTAAAGCAAGCACCTAGGTCCTGGTATGAAAAGATTGATTAATTTTTTCTGCAACTTGGCTACAACAGAAGCAAAAACGACCCTAATCTGTATACCATGAAAGATGAACAGCGGCACATAGTGTTGATTTCTTTGTGTGTAGATGATTTAATTATTACAGGTGATGTTATTTCTCTAATCAGAGAAATCAAGCAACAAATGTCACAGGTGTTCGAAATGAAAGACCTTGGTGAATTAAGATACTATTTGGGTCTTAAGATCTGGAAAGATTCAGGACAAACTTTTATGTCCCAAGGTAAGTATGTCAAAGATCTATTGGAAACATTCAGGATCGATCAATGTAAGGCTGCAGTAGTACCATTACAATAGAACATTAAACTTCAGAGTGAAGATGGCTATAAAGAGGTAGATGCGACACTTTACAAACAACTAGCTGGGAGCTTAATCTACCTAACCACTAGTAGACTAGATTTGGCTTATGCAGTTAGTGTGATATGTCAATACATGTCCAAGCCACTTGAGAGTCATTGGAATGCAGCAAAATGTGTTTTGAGGTATCTACAAGGTACTATAGACTATGGTATTAGTTATACTAATTCCTCTAATGTTAGATTGACAGGATTTATAGATTCAAACTGGGCTAGAAACAGTCTATGCATTTAGCATTAGATCCGGGGTGATTACATGGAGAAGTAAGAAACAAAACACAATTTCCTTGTCTTCAGTAGAAGCAGAGTATCAAGACATGTGCGCAGCGACATGTGAGGCAGTTTGGTTGCAGAGACTTCTTCAGGATGTTGGGGAAGTACAGAACGATGCAACAACAATCAGATGTGACAATCAAAGTTCAATCAAATTTGCTAATAATCCAATGTTTCATAAGAACACGAAACACATTGATACAGAATTCCACTTTGTCAGGGAGAAAGTGCAATCAAAAGAAATCCATCTTGTATATTGTAATACATGTGATAATGTTGCAGATATTTTCAATAAGCCTCTTGGAAAAATTAAGTTTGAAATGTTTAGGAAGATGTTAGGCATATTTGTGAAGCCCTTCTCCATTAAGGGGGAGTGTTACACAGTAATTTATCACTGCTTTCACTCCTGGTCTTCTCACTGTCTCTTGTGTCCAAATCAAACATGTTCATGGCAGACAAATTCTATCCTATGTTGCCAATTGACCCACTTTTCCTAAATTATCTGCCTCATCACGACTATAGGCTTAATAAACGTGTTGAAAGGCGCTCATGAATAGTCCATTCGTGCTGCCAGTGTGGAAGTACATCCGATTCCCATGATGGCCCTATTTTAAGCACCAGCGTGGGACTATGTGTTTCCTTCGGCGACGATCTGACTGGCTGCATTGATCACTTGCGATGTCAGCGTTGAAGCTCAGTTTTGCACCCGCGATGATCTAGATTGGGTGAATTTGTTACAACAGGCGACCTTCCAAATGACTCCAGACCTGGTCGTTGGCCTAGTTTATGTCGCCCTTCCTTCCTTAGTGTGGCAGTTCCGTCAATTTTGCTACCTTCCTTGATGATAAGCTCTCTCTTCCACCTTTCATTGGAGACTCCTTCTCCTATTTAAAATCTCACCATTGCTATGCATTGCTAGTTTCTGATAGTTGGCTAGTTGAGCAGTGCTATTAGTGTTTTTTGAGTTTGCTGAGATAGCTGATGTGAATGTGGAAAGTGTGGAATTGTTAATAGCTTGTGGAAGGTTGTGAAGTGCCCTTAATCTTGTGTAAAGATTATGAGTGAGAGAGCTCTTGTATGTTGGGAGATTCATCTCCAAAGAGTGAATGCTTGAAGAACATGCTGGCTGGACCCTTCTGAGAAGGCTTGTGACGTCAAGACTTTGGTTGTAAGCCGACTCTTATTTCATTATTAATGCAATCAATGATGTTTTCCTATGTCTTGTATGAAATATACTTGATAACTCATGACTTGTTGACTTTGTGAGTAAATAGTTCATTGTTGTATCTGGTTACGTGCTTTGTTGTATTTCCTTTGCTTTGTTTCAGGTTGATCACTCATTGAGGAGAAGGAAGCGGAAGCTGGAGCAGTACAACAAAACTCCATCAACCACCGGTTGAGCTAGGCCTCCAACTTTAACTATTTAAGGAAAGTTATTGTTGATCTGTCCTTGTTTGTGACTAGACCCACTCTAGGGCTAGAGGGGTTGCCTTTGTCCCCAGAGGGAACACTTTACTGCATCACAAATTGCTGAATTCACTGGGGAACGGTTTTGGCCTTTGTTTTTCTTGTTTTCTCTTGCCTTGATTTTTTAATTTGCTCTCTTTTGAAGTTTTGGGGATTAGTTTTCAGTCCTCTGAGTTTCCTGGGTTGATCTGAGAAATACCCATGTTTGATTGAAACATTGACTGTTTTTGATTTGGGAGTTTTGGCTCGCCTATCATTGTTTTGAACATCATCGCGGATTTAATTTTAACAATCATGTTGTCATCGTCTTCACCCTTTTATAATATCCTGTGCATCGTGTAATTATGCCTCACAGTCGCAAAGGTTCTGAAAATCGTACCATCGCGGTAAAATTGTGTACTTCCACGCTGACATTGCTTTGTTGTTGCGGCTAGTGCTTTATCAGTGCTTGTTGCTCATGTATTACCCACACTGATTGCTGTACAATTTATTTTCTCAATTCTTCCTCCTGAGTCCATCATTCCTACTGGTCCATTGCTTTTCTCACTTGCTTAATGATTTGTTTTTCACTGTTTATGGTTAAGGCACTCTCTTGTGAGCTTTGTTGAATGAATCTTGTCTTTTTGCTTATGTGACCTAGATCATTATTTCAACTTCCTTGAATCTATTGGCTTGGTTGCTTGTTTTCTCAAGGTTCGTTTACGGCTTCTTGTTGGTTTGATTGAGCCTTCCCCTTAGCCTATTTTTGGCTGATTTTTTAGTGAATGTTATTGAACCAATCTTTGGCATTGATTCGATTTCTCTTCGCTACCGAACATAGATTACAATTGTTTGGATCAACCAAGTTTTTCCACACTTTCTTGTTGCTTATTTGTTTCTTCTAGATTTAAAGACATTAAAATAAAAAATATTGCATTCATTTAGTGTACGAAAGTGAAAGTGAATTTGCATTTCAAGTTTGCATATTGGAAAGCGAATGATAAGATATCTCATTAGTAGTACCCGTGCACTTTAGGAGTTGATGTCTGTATACATTGAGTGACTACCTTTGTTGTCTTGGTTTTCTTGGTTTGGGAATGATCTCTCTACCCTCTCGTAGGTAGGTGTTCATCAAAGAAAAAGGATTTTTCATTCATTCTAGTTGCATCCTAGGATTTATTATATACATGCAATAAGGCCTGAAAATTGAAACCTAATCCAAGATCAACTCTAAAATGAACTGAATAAATCTAACAACGCATTGGAACATAACGCTCAATATTTATAGGTCTAGGCTAGAGACGTGCTCTGGCGTCGTTAAACCTAGTCACTTTTGTTTCCACTCAAGGTTGGGTGATTCCTCCTTCTGAACTCAATAGTGTCTAGTATGGAATTGGTGTCCATGTACCGCGAGTATATGTTGGAAGACCCCACTAGGTTTATCATCCTTTATCCATAGGAAACTGTGCCTTCCACCTTACAAACCATAACGCACCGAACACAGCATTCAGGAAGATTGACTGTCGTACGAAAAGTCCTTGGTTTTCATATGACTGCCAAGGTGTATATGCAGTTTTACGGATTGTCTGGTAAACCTTTTGCCTAGTTCTCCAGAGTAGTCACTTTCACTCCTTTTCAAACTCCCTAAAAGAAAAGGTTCATCTAAGCACTTGTCACTTCGGGCTCATTAAACATTCGAAGGCGACTAGAGTCATATTTTTATCCTTTTCTCGACTCTTTAAAGATGATAAGGTCAAGTTGTGTTCTTGTGTCTTAAAATTTATTTGGCCATGTTCACATTTACCCTGTTAGATCTTGTTTGCATTAGCTTGAGTAGGGTTCTTTCTCGTTAGTTTTCCTAGGGTCTTTGAATCGAATCATCCTGGCCGAATCACTGATCTCATCTCCTGTTCCGAGTGACCAAGGGTCTCCCTCTTCTATTGCTCCTGAGATACCTCTTGGTAGTGATACTCTCCTTGCTATTCTGAGTATCCAACTGATTAACTCTCGTGCTATAGAAGACGAGGCTTACGATATCCATTGGAACCCCATTTGGGAGCCTTCCGAAGAAGATATTCCCGGTACTCCTCCTAGTGTTTCGGTCCCAATGTCTTCCTCTAACATGGATGACACATCCCCCATCACGAGTGAAGGATCCATTGTGATGAGCAGTGAAATTCCTATCCCAGCAGAAACTCCACTCTTCAGGTTCACCCCTCTTAGTGCCACGTTGCCCTTACGCTATAGGGCTTTGAGGGATGTTATGGGTTCTAGGACCTCCCTTACGAGTTCTATGTGGTCTCATACCATCACTCCAACTTTGGAGTCTTTTATTCCTCAAATTTACAATGTGTTTGTCACCTCAGTCCCGACTATTCCAACTATCTGTGTGGCTTCTTCAGCCCCTATTGTTGGTGCCATCACTGCATCCTCAGTTGCGACCACTATTGCTGGACCTTCCCCCGGATCGACGAATAGTGGCCCATCAGCATCTACATCCAGAGTTGTTGATCCTATGCTTAAAGCCACACCTTCTTCTGGTTCCATTCCAGTAGGGGGGGCATACGATCAATATTTGCATACTCTTCAGAATCCGGGCACGTAAGGTAAGTTTCATTATTATGATTCTCGAGGAGCTCACCTTTATCGCCACGGACCTTTGCCATCTCAACTTGCAGTTGAGGTCATGGTCCCGCTATCTATTGCTTGGGGTACCACTGGTTATGGTGATGGCCAAGTACCCCCTACGAATTTTCAAGGACCACCTTATCAAGGTCAGTCGTATTACACACAGCCCTCCTATGGGCAGCAGTATTATGGACAACCTTATCCAGGGAAACCTGGAGGCCCATAAGGAAAACCCTTCCAAGGACAACCTTCAGCCTCTCGTGGTTCATCTTTTACTTATCTTGGGAAACCCTCTGGTAATCCAAGACAACTTACATGCAACAAGGTCAACCTGGTGTCTAGTAGGGATACCCTTCTGGGTAGGTCAGTTAGCCTTACGTACAGGAAGGCCAACCCACTGTCTAGTCTAGTCAATCATCTGGACAAGTTGGCCACCCTCAAATCCAATCAGGTCAACCAACTGTCCAGTCTGCCCAGCCATCGTGTCCATCAGGACAACCCTCAATTGTGCAAGGACAACCCAATACCCAACAGGCTCAACCTTCTGGGAAAATGGGTCAATCTCAATCTCAACTAGGTCAACCTTCTGGCCAGGTGGCTCAGCGTCAATTCTCTCAAGGACATCCATCTGGGCCTGCTCAACTGGGCACTCAAATGATTGTTGCTTCTCAAGCTCCACCTAGCTTTTAGCCCTAGTTTGGGCTCCATACCCAATCCGGTCTTCAAATGCAGGTTGGATCTTAACCTCAACCTGCTTATCAAATGTAGCCTGGCCCCTAGGCTTAGTTTGGAGCCCAGCCACCTTATGGTTTCTAGCAATCCGAAGGGAAAACTCCATTTTCCCCGTATCAAAATTATTAACAACTGCAGGTGAGTCCTTATCAGAATTACCAACAACCATACGTTTCTCCTGCAGGTGAAATTGGTAATCAATGGAATGCTGGGGGGAAAATCCAGGGTCAGCCATCTAGTTATAGCTATAACCCCTATGGACAAAATCCCTACGGACAGAACCCTCCTGGGCCAAATCCGTCCAGACAAAATCAATGGGGGCAACAAGCAGCTGGCTAGAATTCTAGTGCTACCTCCTACCCCTGGCCTCAGATTTCGCTTAATCCTCAGCTACCCTTTTTAGCAATGTTGGAGTTACCGGATGTGTCCAAACTGACTAATGATCCTATCCTTCATAATCCATATTGGCCACCGATTCGAACTAAGATTCCCGGTGATTGTCCCAAATTCGATGGTAAAGCTAGAGAAGACCCCCAAGCCCACGTTATGACTTATCATCTATGGTGTTCATCAAATTTGTGGCTTTATGATTCAATCCAGCTCCGCTTTTTTCAAAGGACCCTCACTGGCTCTGTTGCTAAATGGTATATTGAGTTAGCTCGCGGATCTTTTGAGGATTTTAACTCATTGGCTATGGCATTTTAAACTCATTTTCAGTTGTCGATTCGATATGAAACCGACACACATCTCCTTACATCCCTTAAACAAACAACGACTATGCACATCTCCGATCATGTCCATGAATGGAGACAGCTTCGACGTTTGATTAAGTTTTGGATTCCCGATCAGCTCCTGATCGACTGGTTCAAGACCTCATTCATTGGTCCAATACCACGAGACATTGCTATGGGAGCATGTGTAAATGAAGAGTAGGCTATTGCGCGTGCTCAGTACCTTGACTTGGTTTATTCCTAGTCCGGTACACTATATGATTATTTGCTTGATGCCCCGAGGCCTGGAACTTCCAAAGCCCCGCCAACACCGTCTCTTGACAGTATCATCGGTTCTGTCAATCCACCCTCTAAGAAATCTTCTGCGAACCCTAGGAAGCAAATTCGAATGCTTCGAACGAAAATACTTCTCAGGTTGTATCCAATTCCGGTAATACTTCCGAGGTTAACTCCATCCAGTCCACCATGGCGGATAAAGCCTCGAAAGGGAAAAATAAAGGAAAAGGAAGAATAAAACTTATCAACCAAAGCAGGAGTCCACTAAACCTCCACCCGAGGAGGGAACCAAACACACGCCCAAGTATCCTTGCCTTATCTGTGACGAGGATCACTATACCAAAGACTGGCCGAGGTGGTCTGAAGTTAGTCGTTTGTTGAAAGGTGCTCCTGGGACTCCTGCAGTGCTAAAAGAACCTTTTCCCTCACAGCAAATGCAAATGGTGGTTGATCCATCCTAATCCTATTCTCGCTTTGGTTCCCAAGTGTTTATGGCTAGGACAATCGCCATTCACATTAGTACTCGAGAAAAAGAATACCTGTCGGCTACCGGGAAAGAGCTTGAGGTTCGCTCTAGCGCTCCTTTGTCCAGTTCTGGTCCGCTGCATATCGAGAGACCTAGCACTGAGACGCCTGTCTGACCCCCTCCTAAAGGTGTACTCTGGAAATCTTCTTACAACCCTAATGCTCATGCCGCTTAGCATTATAGAATCGTTGAGGACTTAGCCTAGGCTCTGTCAACTATGTCTACTCTAGAAGTTCTCTAGAGTTGCCCCTCTCAAAGGAAGTCCTTGCTATCGGCTATCAGTGGCATCGACCCAGCCGACTCGGATTTGATTTCTTTTGATCTCGACAGTCATATACCGAGACTGCCTCACCAAATTTCCTTCCTTATCCAGGTCATCGTCAACTCTAAAACGATTCACTGTACCATCATTGATGAAGGTGCTTCAGCGTGCATAATTTCTATTGCTTGTTGGAAGGTTATTGGTTCTTCGACTCTGAGCTAGTCCCCTACGACCCTGGAAGCCTTTGATGGGAGAGAGTCTCGCCCTTATAGTATAATCCAACTTTTGCCTATTACTTTGGAAGGGAATATGGTCGAAGTGGAAGTTGAAGTCGTTGATATCAATCTCACTTACAACCTCCTTTTGGACCGAAGCTGAACATATGCCATGCGAGCCATGGCTTCATCTCTATTTCGTGTCATTCGTTTCCCTCATAAGGGGAAGATCATCATAGTAGACCAGTTGTCTTTCTTCGCCTCCTCTTCTGAAGGCAATGTGCCTTTTCTGGAGCATACCTCCATTCCATTGGAGAGTGTGGGAGCTAGACTATTTAAAGATCCTACCCTTATGGGTGTTTTTTCACTTCCACCTTCGAACGTAGCTCCTATTAATATGATTTCTGTTCGCTCTGATCCATGGGTTCTTCTGCCCACTAATCAGATAAAATCTTGGGGCGATGAGATGTCATTGAGTCTTGCCGATCTCAACTACGTCGAGATTGTTTCTGCTTCGACTCCCCCTCCTGAATCTGCTCCTTTGAGTAGAGCTCTCGACTCGTACGCTCATTCCCCTTGGCTTGGAGACCACACTTTTTCAGACCCTTTAAAGGAAATATTTCCTTCTGATGAAGCCATTATCAAGACTATGTCTCTCGGGGAACCCCCTTGGTCTGATCACCACCATCGTTCCTCGTTTCTCCCTGCCCACTGGGAAATGCTTCCTTGTCTTGAGTGCTTTACTTTTGGTTCCCCATTGCACCCTGTTGTTACCATTAGCCCTTTTACTAAATGGGGCATTGATTATATGACCTATAACCCTCACTCGGCCGGGAGACATGGCTATATAATCGGTGTCGTTGATTATTTTACAAAATGGGCCGAGACGATGCCTACATTATCTAGGATGGTCACACAATGGCGCAACGGGATAAGCCCCGAAATGGGCTTTACTTGAAAAAATATTATGCATGAATTCCATGCACTTTGATTTGTACATACATGTGTTTTTAGCAGGTGTGTTGTGCATGTGTGTGTTTTCATGTTCTGGCTTGGTGTGTCAGCAGAATTGCGGCTTATTGTGTCTTTTTGCTTCTTGTGCAAATGTTTGGTGCACCTTACGTTGGTTTCGCTGATAGCGTCGCCACAGTACCTGCAATCTGTCCTTTGCGGCATGGGTGATCTACGATCCTCCCAGTGAGCTAGTAGACCTTCAAGGTGTTTGTCTAGGTTGTACCACAAACAATGTCACTGAGTATAGTGTTTTTATTGAGTTACTGGCCGAGGTGATCAATCTCGGTATTCTTACATTGGTTGTGAACCTAGTTTCTCAGCTCGTTGTCCACCAGCTCAATGGGCAATATTCCGTCAGATACCATCGAATTTTAAGGTTGTATTTATGTGTTAAATTGTTAGAAAGGAATTTTGATTTCATCACATATCAACACATTCCACGAAGGTTAAAAACGTTAAATTATGCATTGGCAAACCATGTATTAGACAGAAATTTACGTAACATGTAATCAAAACAGCATATAAGAATCATGTAAAACACAATCAAGTACCATAATAATAGATATATATATATATATATATACATATATATATATATATATATATCGTGTGGTGCACCGAGGCACTCAAAAAATAAGTGTATGTGTCCAAATAGAGTCTGTGTTCTCCATACATCTGAGACACATGTGTCTCAAAAAATCATCAACAAGAAATAAACCTAGGCATCTACTGTGGCGGGCTATGCTCCCTATAGCACACCACTGCTCGTGCCACCCGTCTCAACAGGCGGTGCACCCTGGGTTTCACTCCTACTGTGTAGTTTTGCAGTGCTACGGGGACCTCCTCGACCCCCATGTAATTAGGGATCCCTGCCATTAGGCCCTCAAGGTTTCGGGCCACTGTCTCCATCTCTTCATCCTCCGGGGGAGCCAAGGCCAGTGCTCTGATGCCCTGTGCATCCCTCCGTGCCTCTGGAGCCAACCCAACAAGTCTCAGTGGTCCCACATTTGAAATTCTGTAGAGTTCGTTATTAGGACATATACATGAAAAAATCTAAAAACATAAAAAAAAAAAAAATTAAAAATAATGTGATCAAGTGTCTTACCACCATCATCCCACTGCCCTCTAGCGGGCAGCTACATGTGAAGATCTTCGTGGAAGTCCATGCCAGCGTATGGCCAATCCTAGACGAAGATCACTTGGCACTCCAACCACTCTCGAGACAGTGTCCCCCACGACACTGGTCGTCCGCCACCTCCTCGTGGCATGACATGTGCCCACCGTGTAGCCCTGGTCTCACGTGGTCTGGGCAAATCCAAATCCATGTCCTGTAACTGCAATTCCGACACCCGCTCCAACATGAGCGGGACTAAGATGGAGCCATAACCAAACTACTTCATCTCTCCTCGTTGGCAGTGGGTAAGTTTCCTCTTTATATTCACCGTCACTGTGTCTACCCAATTAAACATGGTTGGATTGAGACACTCGAGAGCCAACCGGAGATGAGTCTTCAAATCCTCGTGTTAGGCTTGGGAGCCCGCTTCCCGTGTCACCATGAATAACATAGCACGAAGGACTATGTCCTCCACTTTCAGGATTGCCACTTTCCCACTTTTGGTTTTGCGTGCCCCTAGGCACACTTGAGCCATTAGCATCTCCAGAGAATCACCCCTGGGTCGTTGCCCCTCTAGAATGGGCCTCTCGCCACGACGGGACAACCCAGTCAAAAAATATGTTTCTGTAGCATCAAACTCGATATCCCGACCTCGGATGATGAATTTCCCATCTGTGGGATTCCAGGCCCGGATCAGTAGCTCCAGTAAATTAGGTTGTGACCGGAGGTGCGGAGCGAGGAAGAATTTGAGCAATACGCATGCTCGTAATGCATTTCAGCACCCCACATCAGCAAAAGCTTGAATATCATTGTCATCATGCATTCATTCTTGCCAAACAAACACCATTGTAGCTTACATGATGAAAAAAAATGAATTAGCACTTCAGTTGCAAAATTCAACGCGTAATTTGCATAAAAAAATAATTCCGCGTTGTCATCATGTCTGTTTTTAAAACAGACACGATGATGCGAGGTTGATAGTTCTATCTTTTGTGGTCAGCGTGGAAGCACATCACTTTTCCGCGATGATTGGAGCACGTTATGTGTGAATTTTTTCAGTCATCGCGGACCCGATGGGTATACCGCGATGACCGAGCGGCGGAACCCAGTTCAAAAAATCCGCCTAAACTAACACATTTAATGGTCAAAATGCATGAAAAAGGTATTGATTTGAAGCGCAGGATGAAGTCTATCTACCTGGATGGAGTTTCGAGGTGAATGATGGACGAACGGGGCCGAAATTAGCTCACCAACTTTGGTACTCCAAAATGCTCCACAGTGGAATGAATAGTAACAATGGTAAAAATGGATGGATTAACCCCTTTTTATAGTAATTTTTGGAAATTAAAAAATTTTATTTTATAAATATGTGTTTTTCCTCATGGTTAAGTTAAAATTTGTTTTTTAACTATATTTTTACGTGTATTTTTCATTTTATATCGAATGGGTTTACGTGTGACGTGTTTCTGTGCAGAGCTACAAGTAGTGGAGTTTCGTGTACACTTGATCCATGAAGTCGCCTTTAAGATCTTTTCCGACTTGAAAAATGAAAAGATCGCGAAGTTTTTCCTCTTAACTCGTTAAAAGTAAATAAGAGGCAGTCGCCTTTAAGCTCTTCTCCGACTATCTAAAAACGAACAGATTGTCGGGCCTTTGTCATTTCAAGCTTGTTATTAGTTACAAAATGACGTGATTTCGGTCGCTTTTCTACTTTTTCAAGTCGAAGTCACTAACCATGAAAGGTACTCCTCGATCGTAATGGTTGGGCAGTTCTTTCGAGTATCATTTTATACTTTTTTGGGCTCGAGAGACACAAATCTGCGAAAAAGGACCCCCTTGGAGTTTTCTTTTCCATGTCTTTTTCAAACTCTCTAAACATGAAAAAGACTCTGAGTTTTACCTGTGTCGAACTCATTAAACCCTGATGACATTGGACTCATCACCATGACGAGACTCGAGATTCTCCTCCCTAGGGTTGGTTAAAATATTAGTAGGTTGGATTCAACAGTAGGTTTATCATTGATTGTCTATGGCAGCTAGTCACTCTTGGACATCGACACTTCTGCTTCTTACCGGGTTGGGACATCCATCCGTCGTCATTTGGCCTTCCGTAGGTTTGGGTTTTCATTTAGCCTCATTCCTTTTGATTCATGCTATTGTCATCAAGCCTCAGATCCCATGGTACTTGAATGCTGCCACCCTCCAGAGTCATGTCACTGACATGTTCAAGAGTATAATCCTTCTATAGTTTACACCTCTGTCTCCTTCTCTAATACTCTGTTCCACCATCTACCACTTGTTCCTTGTCTTGTGCCGTTGATGAGGGAAACATTATGGCCCTCCTGCGATAGGTCGTCTCCTGTCGACATCAGCTCATCCTCCAGGAGATTGATCTAGAGATTCCCTTTGGTACCTTAGAGCTTGCATGCCTCAATGGCAAGTTCTTTGCACCTAATGGTCGACATTCATCATTGGTTGTCGATTTGGCGATCCCACGAGTGTTCAACTTCAGCTCCTTTTTCACACTCCGTGGATTGTGCTAGCTCGTACCTTGAGAACCATTGTCATTATAGGTGGTTTCTCTCGCGCTTGTTAACGGTTTCCATCATTGACTAGTAATCAAGTGATTTTCTATCGTGCTCAACTTCAGCACCTCTATTCACATGTTAGAATTTGTACTATGATTGGTTGGGTTCAAGACCCTGAATTCAGATCACACACGTTCGGGCTGCGTGGATTGGTTCATGATTACATGACTCATTGATGGGTGGCTACGACCACACCTTTGTCATTATCATGGTCTCATTAGATGGGTGGTTGCGTCCATACCACAGACCTATTTTGTATGTCTTTTGGATGGTTGCGCCCATGCCTAGACTACATGTACCTCAGAGATATCAGTTCGACTTGCGTATAGGTCCTTCCAGATGGTGCTCCAACTCAGTCAGTTTTGTGAAGCATTTCACCCCTCCCACTCTCTCGGGCTTCATACTTTAGGGGCCATCTGTTACACAGTAATTTATCACCTCTTTCACTCCTAGTCTTCTCACTGTGTCCTGTGTCCAAGTCAAACATGTTCATGACATACAAATGCTCTCCTATGTTGCCAATTGACCCACTTTTCCTAAGTTATCTACCTCATCGCGGCTATAGGCTTAATAAACATGCTAAAAGGAACTCATGAATAGTCCATTCACGCTGCTAATGCGGAAGTACATCTGATTCCCGCGATGGCCCAATTTTAAGCACCAGCACAGGGCTATGTGTTTCCTTCAGTGATGATCTGACTAGCTGCATTGATCACTTGCGATGTCAGCGCTAAAGCTCAGTTTTGTGCCCGCGATGATCTAGATTGGGTGAATCTGTTCCAATATTCGGCCTTCTAGATGACTCCAGAACTCGTTGTTGGCCTATTTTATATCGCCCTTCCTTCCCTGGGGTGGCAGTTCCGTCAATTGTGCTACCTTCCTTGATGATAATCTCTCTCTTCCACCTTTCATGGAGACTCCTTCTCCTATTTAAACTCTCGCCATTGCTATGCATTGCTAGTTTCTGATAGTTGGCTAGTTGAGCAGTGTTGTTAGTGTTTTGTGAGTTTGCTGAGATTGCTGGTGTGAGTGTGGCAAGTGTGGAATTGTTAATAGCTTGTGTAAGGTTGTGAAGTGCCCTTAATCTTATGTAAAGCTTACGAGTGAGAGAGCTCTTGTATGTTGGGAGATTCATCTCCAAAGAGTGAATGCTTGAAGAATATGCTGGCTGGACCCTTCTAAGAAGGCTTGTGACATCAAGACTTTGGTTGTAAGCTGACTCTTATTTCATTATTAATGCAATCAATGATGTTTTCCTATATGTTCTATGAAATATACTTTATAGCTCATGACTTATTGACTTTGTGAGTAAATAGTTCATTTTTGTTTCAGGTTGATCACTCATTGAGGAGAATGAAGCAGAAGTTGGAGCAACGCGATGGAACTCCATCGACCACCGGTTGAGGTAGGCCTCCAAATTTAATTATTTAAGGAAAGCTATTGTTGATCTGTCCTTGTTTGTGACTAGACCCACTCTAGGGCTAGAGGGGTTGCCTCTGTCCACAGAGGGAACACTTTCCTGCATCACAGGGAGTGTTAGAGATAATGGAGAATATCCTAGAATAGTGAATTGGTTCACTATACCTTAGGATAGGAATTAATTTCTATCTTCTAGGTTATGGTTCTAACTTCCCTAAAACTGTGATTGCTATATAATGTGTGATGTACATTGAGTATGTAGGGCATTCTCTAGAGCCAAACTCTTATGGTTCAGTCTCTCTATCATAGAGCTGACAATGGATGTTTTTTATTAATTCAAACATCACTTTTTAACAACGATCTCAATGGCCATCCACAAATCGCTTTCATGTCAAGAACGTGTTTGAGCAGGAGACAAAAAGGAAAATTTAAATTACTTTAATATCATTTTATATATTAAAGAAAATATATAATAGTTATTATAATTATATATTCAATTAAATCAAACTAAAAATTATTTCAATATAGTATAGTTAGATAAATGAATTAAATAGTTTTTTTTTTTCTTGTCAAATGTAAAGTATTTCAAAAACGACAATCCAGTTAAAAAAAAAAATGATAGCATTATTAAAAATTCTAAATTTATAAATGGATTAAAAATTCCTTATAACTTGCATTGATATTTTGTTGAATTTTTATAACTATCTTATTTAAATTTTATATTCATATTTTATTGAATTTCTTAACTATCTCATTTAAATTTTATATTCATATTTTACTATATAACTACCTCATTTAAAATTTCTATTCTTATTTAACTAGATTTCTTCAATTGCTGCAAAGATGCTCCACTATCTACTCAATTTGACAGTCATTTTTCTCTAATAATCTCATTATGTGGTTTAAGGTCTTTACCTTGTTTGAAAACCAAAATATGTGGAACACAATCTTTTCCTCGGCCTCAATTTTTCTTGTTTCATGGCGAGAACTCTACGAAGTAGTACCAAAATTGTTCATTTATTTTTCACTTTGGATCCCCGACCTCGAAAAAACCATGAACTCCAACCAGAACTTTGTTGTTCTTGAAGTATGGGACTTTCTATTGTTGAGAAATCTTAGAGAACCAAACTTGGCTTTGATTTCCATCATGTTAATTGTCCAATGATCTTCTAGTTTAACACCATCACTTAATTTTGATCACAAGACCATTAAATTTATCTAAAGCTTTTATGAAAAAGGAAAAAATTGAAAGTCACTTTAACTAGATATGTTGTATTATGTCATCCAACTTTAAAAACATGACAGAGGCCACTAAGAATTCATTCCTTTTGATCACAATGAGAAAAGATGAATGAAACAGAGAAATGGTAGAAGGTATATTCACCATGAATCATAGATGGATTTTGATGAAAGAACAAATAGATTTATTAGAAACCAAGTATAGTAAAGGGATCTGCAATCCCGGCACCATTCAAATTGGTCAAATTGTTGGTCGACTACAAAATTATGGCAACATGGAAGGGAGGAATGTCCTCTACTAGTTCCAAAATCGTAAATCTCATGAGCAACAAAAATAGAAACAATATACAATGGTTTAAATGCTTCAAACTTATATCTCGCACGAGCAATGGTCATGTACAATCAAGTTTCAATGCAAAGGCAAGTCAGTTCGAGCAACTATTGACCTTTACAAAATCATACTGAAAAAGCAATCACCAAAAGTACAATGGTTGTGAATACTGGTGAGTTCTCATGGCTAGAAAATTTTATTAGTGACATGGGAAGGATGACATGAAGCCTGAAATAAGAGACCCAATTTTTTGTCTAATTAAATGTTAACAAATTATTTTTTCAATTATAATAAAAAATAATGTATTTATTTTTAGAGTTAAACATTATAATTTGCACTTGTCATTCCTAAAGTACTAGTGGTCAATAGGAAAATCGATTGCTAAAGTCCTACTTAGGTAGAGACTAATAAGAAAATGATTTACTTTTCACAAGATGTTTCCATACCTTCTTGTATAACAACTTTGTTATCAAAACCTTCTTGAATAAAACCAACAATATGAAGACTTTAGATTTCATCTATACCTTTCCTCTTTTTCCTTATTCAAAAATTTCCATCACTATAACACTACTTTCATTACATCCCCACATTTTTATTTTCATGCTTTTGATTTCTTCTTTTAAAATTATATATTTTATCTTTCATATAACTAATTTGAAATTATATATACTTTTAATTATATAATAAATATATATTATATATATAATATATATAATATAATATAATATATATAAAAATATCTCTATATATTTATTTATTTATTTATTTATATTTAAATAGAAATGAGTAGAAATTATATAAAATATGTACCCAATCACCACATATATATGAGACTTTCCGTACATTTCATCTTCCTTCGTATGTTCCTCCACTGTCTAAGGTACCAAAAAGACTATTATGGAAACATACTACAATAGAAAATCGACATGCATAGATCTTAGAAAATGTTTCTAGCAAAAGGATTCATTTACAAAAGGATGCCATTAATAAGGGAGAAAGAAAGTCTCATATGAAGGCTTATTTAGATCTAAATGTTAAATTCCTCTGACAGGTTTGAAGTAATTTTGGTGATATTATGGTTTGACAGTGCTTGAGGCATTTGTTTTAGGCCCTCCATCTGTTGTCAAAGTGCATCAAGCTTGTCATCTTGATAAGATATATTGACCTTCAAGGAATAAATTTCCTCTCTAAGAAATATTAGAGAATTTTTTTGTTTATGAAGTTTCCATTTGATATCCATGTTCTCCCTTTGAGTTGCCTCAATTTGGTGACTGAAGTTATTACAGGGCTTGGGGCTTCCAAGAGAATCAGGCTTTCCTTTCCCAGCCAACAATTTTTATGATGTGGGAGGAGGGGAGTAGGTGATAGAGTAGACTAGGCTCGAGGAATATAAATAGGATATGATTGGGCTATCAAAGGGAATGAAGGGGATGCTAGTAGTCAATGAGCTGAAAAAACTTATATAGACTAGAGGGGCTATGTCAAGGGAAGCCAACTTGAGTGTAGAGCATTTACGAGAATTCGTAGGGTTGAGGATTAGACAAATTGAGAAAACTAGAGGCATAGGGAGATAATCCAAAAAGGGAAAAATAGCCACCAAATGTGATGAATTTCCAAGGGAATAGAAGAATTCACCCTAATTAACAAAGCAAACTAGATAAACACAAAGCTCTAAAAAAAAACACCAACTTGAGAATTTTTCCCATGGTCTTCGATATCCAGAGTACTGAGGCTACAATAGACCATGCACTTACCACTATTCTACAGAGACATATGAATATTGTGAGTCCCTATGTGGATATGACACGAATCCACCTCATTGCAAGGATGTGAGAGATGAACGCATAACCGATTGACACACATAGAACAAACATTCACAAAGAGCCAAATATATAGCCCATTGTCTCCATGGGTAGCAACCCAAATAATGCCTTCAGAATGGAGTGACATAGAAGGTGTTGTTATCACTCCGTAGTTTCAATAGGCTAAGGAGAAAAACCTAGAGGTAACCAAAAAACCACTTTTAAAGATGGGAACTAGCCCTTCCAGCTTCAGAGAGGGATCTCTCTGTCTCATTTAGATTTTGTTTTTTAATATCTTAGGCTACCTATTTAAGTTCAAGTTAGGATTTTCAAAAATTGGGTTTAAAGATGCTGCAAATGTCTATTGAGCATCGAGTCATAATATTTTGAGTAATCAATCATACAAATAATAGAGTAACTGTAAGAGGGTAGGATAGGAAAAATCTTGGATATTCTAGAGTATATGTGGTGTGAATAGGATGAATATGATTTAATTTCAATTAAATATAGAGCATACAAAGATGAATTATATATTTAATATCAGAAACAAAAACATGGATATTGTTAATAGGCTAGAGCATGAGGTAGCCAAGCTGCACATTTCCCCATAGCATGCAAATAAAATTGCATGTCACAATGTGTCCCAATATTAATCATCTGATCCATGGTGAAAACCCTCTATAACCAGGGTTTAATGTTCTTAATTAAATTCTATGCCAAAACATTTAATAAACTATCCAAAGTCTTAAAATTTAATAGACCTCTAACAAATTCTTAATCCTTATAACTTAACCCTTTGGCAATCACCTATGCATATTAACCATACCATGGTCTTTAGACTTGAGTTTAACTCAACTTAACCCATAATACGTTATTCCGCTCATTCTATTCTAACTCTCCTAGAATATAAATATTCCATAACCCAACTTAAACCTTACCTTTCCACCATTCCACAGATCGTTGCATGTATACCGATGCTCCCTTTATCGCGTTCAATTTGCACCATTGATTTGTCTCCTCGATCCGATGGTTATCGTGTCAGCCACTCACTTCTTCACACTGACTCCTTAGCGCATTTAAAATCACCACTGGTTATTCCTCCTACCTCAATCCAATGGTGATCATGTAATCTCATGCATATTACATGCATGATCGATATTAGACCGAGAGCAAGCAAGAAAAGTGTTTTTCTCTTCCCACTGTGTGCTACGCGTCAACCCCTAAGGCTAATCATGTAGAATTCAAAAATATCGTTTACAACGTTGAGCCCACGCGATAAAATATGTATTGCCTATGAAGACCGTGCCACTATTCAGCTAACATGTGGCTTAATCTGATCCCTTCACTTCTTGACTTTAATTTACATGATAAGATCTCTTCCATTCATCTCACACAATCTCATTCGTTGATCTGACTCATCCAATGGTTCTTATGCACGGTCAATTCATTTCTTTGTGCCTTTCCTTTCATTCATCTTTATGCAATTTGTTAGTGTTATGGTCTATTCACCTAACTTGCCTATATTTTTGTTTATGCATTTATCCCTTTTGAACTTTTTCAATCACTTCCAATTGTTGTACTCCTCCCCTATGCACTACCCTCTCTCTGTTCTTTTGTGTAATAGGTGTTCTCCAGGGTTTCCGGTCTTTGGTTGTTCTACAACACGACTTCCTCCTAAACTTACTTCCATGTACTCTTAAATATTGTCACTCCTAAGCTTCAACTTTGATCCTTCCAAAGGATTCAAACGATGAAATCACGATCCTTCATCCTCCACTTCTTCTTCGCGTTCTGCTTAATTCCACCTACATACATATACTATGCAGAATTACTCTAATTCACACACAATCTATAATTCCATCAATGAACGCACATCACGCACTCAGGATTCGAAGTCTCTGTGTATATATAAACAAATAATTACATAATGAGTCTCTCCCTCTCTCTCTCTGGCCTGATTCTCTAATCGATGGATTTTTCCCTTTCTTTCCCATAGCCTTAGAATCAAACTCCCTAACTAACTAACTAGTAACTCTCTAACTAGTTAACTCTCTCTATTCCTTTTAGGCTTACATTTATACAAAAGGTTCTATAACCCATTTCAGTTCAGATCCTTAATCTTTTGAACTAAATCCTAAATATCCTCTGAGTCCACTTTCTACTCAACTATGTTGAAAATAATACTGAGAGGGGGGGTGAATCAGTATTATCAAATTCTTTTTCAATTTATACAAACATATGCAGATTTGACTAATGAATCTTGCGTATACCTTCCAGACTTATAATTAATTTATTCTTCAGATGTTGATCATTAATCTGTGTGTCAGAACCATATAACAGTGAACAAGAAAAAATAGAGCAGACATTCACACCAAAGAACACAAGATATAAGGTGGAAACCCGACGTGGGTGAAAACCACCTGCTGCAATATGTCTCTATCTTCTTTGAATAGAAACTTCGTTTTACATTGATTTTGTACTAGTGCAGTGTTATACCAGCACGCAGGCTTCAACCTGCAGAATGCTACAACCTTCTCTCATTCTCCAGACTCTCCTGGAAGGGAGCTATAACCCCCTTTTTTCTTATACAAGCTGAGGTACTAGTACGTAGGTGCTAACCTACTAAAGTCTTCAACCTTCTCTTTTCTTCCAAGGACCACGTTTCATAAAGTTTCAAACTGGATCCATGAATATCAATCAAACATCAAATAGATCTGCAATCAACCAACTTTCTTGTAAAAATACTGAACCAATAAATTCTTAGCACATAGCAACCAGACACCAATTCAGAACCCTGGATACTACAGTAATAGACAAAAATAGCTAAAACATATTTCAAGTAAAGTCCGCAACTTCACCAGTAGAAACCTGCGGGTATCCGCACCTCCGCTGCGTCCAGCCTACAGACCTCCACACTTGTGCTATGTTTGTACTACTGACCTCTACACCTACGCTATGCCAAGCCTGCGGACCTCCGCACCTATGTTGTGCCTAGCCTGCGAACCTCCGTACCTGCGTTGTGCCTAGCCTGCGGACCTTCGCACCTGCGCTGTGTCAAACCTGTGGACCTCCGGGTATAGACAATTTATCAGACTTCAATTATACCCCAGACTATCATATTTACAGATCTAATCATGCGCCAAAGAGACCTCGACCCATGAGTAGATCTGTCTAGTAATGCTCAGGTTTCTCCTTGATCCAGCTTTAACTCACCAACCGATCACCAGAATTTCAGATCTTTCTCTTCTTAAGATATTCAACACGTCTGTCACTGGCCAAATGATCTCCTTTCCTTTTTATAGTCTAGGCCTTTCTCAAACCATGGTCCAAAACCATAGAGATCCAATACTCGGGACCCAAAACCTGGGTTCAATACTTTAGATGCAAAACCACAGACCAAAACCATAGGATCAAAAATGTCGGACTAAATACCATGGACCAACCATACGATTTCCCAAGTGCGCGTGTTTTTCTATGCATGAAAGTGTGTGACTTTACGTCCACACTTTTTTTTTGGTACACCTGCAAACATGTCCACATGCTTTGCATGGTGCACCTTCGAAACCAGTCGACGACCGCAGCATTGTGAATAGGAACCTGCGGGTATCTCATTTTCTACTATTTTGAGAGCCTGGACTTGTGATTTGACATTTGAGTGAGTTGCCAGCAAGGAAAACACCTGTACCATAGTGCCAACCTGTGTCATAATGGCAGCAAACTAATCCCTAAGGATCCTCTCTAGTTCCACAAATGATGAAACTAATTCCTAATCTAATATTTACAATTTATTTTCAAATCTCTCAATCCCTATGGAATCTTAACTAGTCTAAATCTCTCATGTTCTCCAACATTCGAGAACATTTACAATATGTCCCACAATATCTAATTAATTCCTATTCTAAATATCTCTTATTAAAATAACTCGAAAACCTTAATAATTAGATTAATTTAATACTAAAGAAACCAAATCCCTTAAAACACAAGACCTCTTATGTCTACTAAAATACAATGATATTTTTGAGCCAAATACTTCTGCATTAGACTCCTAAGGTTGAAAACATTCATGATCTCCTGATCATGCGTTCTCACATGTTGATAGAAAACCTCTAGGGTCCCAAACTCTAGTTTGTAGTTATCTGTTTGCTCTATTCCTTCATTGTTGCAGTATGTTTGTTGTCTTCTATTTCATCTTCCTCTCCTTGTCAATCGGTTTCAAATTCTAATTGATCACTCTTCTTATTGTTGTCAATCTCCTCCATTTGGACTGCTTCATCATTAATTGCCATAATTCTTCAATCTCTATCTCCAACATATCCTTCAGTTGGTACATACTCTCCCATTTTTTGTTGTACTCTGTCCACCCACCTTCAATCTATAGTTCATTATCTACTCTTTGAAGTTGTCAGATTCTTACTACCACCCTTTCGTCTTCTTTCATGATTATCTCTTTTTGCATCAAATCTTGATTCTCTAGCATTCTTTCCAGCAACGTAATATCTTTGTTCCATGTATTAAATACTTCCACAAAATCTTCCTCTTCCATCTTTACTTATCTGCTCATATGTGCGAAATTTTCTCCAGCATCTGCAACAAAACCTACACTCACAAAAAAATTATTAAAATGAAAAACATAAGGCCTCTATGCCTCTTCTTCCTTTGGAAACATTTTAGTATGTTGCTCTAATTTTTCCTTTTTTATCAGCACATTAGTATGTTGATTTAACCCCTCTAAAGTACTGTCAAGGCTGTCAACAAGTTTTTCTTCCACACCATCTATTTCAATGATGTTTTTCTGCTCTTGTCCACTGTAATTAACTCCTTATAATGGAATCACACTGTCATACTCTGACTTTCCAACAAATATTCCAGTAATTCAAGTTCTCTGTGACACTTCATCAGTACTTCATCATCACTTATAATTCTTGCATTTATACAAAAATTATCGGTTTGAAAATTACAAGGTTCAATAGTCTCAACTGTTGCTTCACATATGGTCTCTTTAGACTAAATCTCATCTCATTCTTTCACAAGAAATTGCTCCTGTGTTGTAAAAGTTTCAAGCAACAGTGCTTTGCTAAATTTTTTCTGCTGCAATAATTCACTTCTTTTGTCATATAAGAGACATTCTCTATCCTTCTTTACTTCGGAGTATATATCCTTTGAAAGATACTCATCCATACTTTTGATAGCTTCAAAATACTTCTCATCTTCTACAAAACATCTAATCACATCAAAATTATTAGATTCAAATATACAAGGTTTTACATCCTCCTGCTGATCTGAATTTGTCCAACAGTTTAGAAAATCATCAATAACTCCTTCTTCAGCAAAATAAACTTCTTGTTGTCTTGAATTCGCACAATAATTCATAAGATCTTTAATTGATGTCCATTCTTCATCTACACCCAGAACTTCAACTTGTTCTACTTCACAAATGGAAACTCCCATTTTCAACTCAGCTTCTGTGAGTTCTTCAAATCTCAATTGAACACTCATTATCTGTTCAAGCTTCTTCAACTCTTCTGCTAACTGCATATTCACCTATTGATTTCTCTTCTTGTGTAGCCTTTGCCACTTTACTTTATTCCTCATGACACAACCATTCTTATGGTCATCCTTATTCATCTACAACATCTCCATCAATAACTCAAGATGGACTGCAATCTCAGCCTTCTCCCTCTCATATTCTTCTTCATTTAATTGTCTTTGTATGCCATTTTCCTTGGCATCCTCTTTCTTCACCTTTCTTCTATTGTGGTCTTCCTCAGAACCTTTACTATGACTATTAGTGGTCATTTTCTCCTCTATCTTCATGAGCTCCTCACTCACTTACTATGAGTTGTATTAAAGCCTCTACAATAGCAAGTCCTCCTTGCTACCACTTACCTCACCAAGCTCTTCTCTGTACTTGGTCTTTTGGAAAGCACTTGGTTCTCTATCTCTAGAACCTCTTTGACCACTTATCTTTGCTCCTTCTAGGATTCAACTCATCTGCACCTTTTAAGAACACAACAGTCCTCTTGTATTTCAATGACAAATGAAATACTAGGTTCTAGCCACCTCTTCTTTCACTCATAAATTCTTACCAAATTTCTTCATTACTGCTTCTTTGCTAAGATACCTTCTTTCATCTACAACTTGAATTCCGCAACCACAATCTTCAAACCAAATTAAAACAAAAACATATCATCTCACCTTCAAGATCTCTGCATGATCTTGTTCTACCATTCACCTGCACTTTGAATGGATTGTTTTGTGTTTCTTTTCACGTGCAAATTCTGCTAAATTTTATCTCTGTGTGCCTATTGCTTGTTAGATTTAAAATCTGATTTCCTTTCACCTGTATACATACCTTCAAAACATAACTCTACTCTAAGTTTCTCAAACTTTTACACACGGAATCTCCTTGTTCAGCTCTGATATAAAAAAATGACACAGCAAAGTCGCATCTTTCCCCACAGTATGAAAATAAAATTACATGTCACATTGTGTCCCAAGATTAATCACCTGATCCATCGTGAAAGCCCTCTATAACCAATGTTTAATGTTCTTCATTAAATTCTATGCGGAAACGTTCAATTAACTATCCAAAGTCTTAAACTTTAATAGACCTTTGATTAATCCTTAATCCTTATAACTTAACCCTTCGGTAATCACTCATGCATATTAACCATACCACAGTATTTAGACTTTGGTTTAACTCAACTTAACCCGTAATACAGTATTCTGCTCATTTCTTATATAACTCTCCTATAATAGAAATATTACTCAACCCAACTTAAACCTTACCTTTCAGCCATTCCACAGACCTTTGCATGTATACCGATGCTCCCTTTATCACATTCAATTTGTAACGTTGATTTGTGTCTTCGATCCGACAGTTATCGTGTCATCCGCTCACTTCTTTAGACTGACTCCTTAGCACATTAAATCTCCATTGATTATTCCTCCTACCTCTAACCAACGGTGACCATGTCACCTCACGCAGATTACATGCATGATCGATATTAGATGGAGAGAACATGAGAAAAGTGGTTTCTCTTCCCCTCATGTGCTACGTGTCAACCCCTAAGGCTAATCACGTAGAATTCAAAAATATTGTTTATAGCCTTAAGCCCGCACAAGAAACTACTTACTGCCTATGAATACCGCGCCACTATTCAGCTAACACGTGGCTTAATCGTATCTCTTCACTTCTTGACTTTATTTTGTGTGATAAGATCTCTGCCATTCATCTCACACAATCTCGTCCATTGATCTGACTAATCCAATAGTTACTGTGAATGGTTACTTCATTTCTTCGTGCCTTTCCTTTCCTTCATTTTTATGTAACTTGTTAGTGTTATGGTCTATTCACTAGACTTGCCTATATATTCGTTTGTGTGTTTATGCCTTCTAAACTTGTTCAATCAGTTCTGATTGTTGTACTCCTCCTCTATGCACTTCCCTCTCTTTGCTCTTCTATGTATTAGGTGTTCTCCAGGGTTTCTGGTCTTTGGTTGTTCTACAACACGACTTCCTCTTCAACTTACTTTCGTGTACTCTTAAACACTGTCACTCCTGAGCTTCAACTTTTATCCTTCAAACGGATTCAAACAATCAGATCGTGATCCTTCATCCTCCACTTCTTCTCTGCATTCTACTTAATTCCACCTGCATACATATACTACACAGAATTACTCCAATTCACACACAATATATAATTCCATCAATCAACACACATCACACACTCAGGGATCGATGTCTCTGTCTATATATAAACAAATAATTACATAATCAGTCTCTCTCTCTCTAACCTGATTTTCTAATCAGTGTCCTTTTCCCTCTCTTTCCCATAGGCTTACAGTGAAACTCTCTAACTAACTAACTAGTAACTCTCTAACTAGCTAACTATCTCTATGCCCTTTAGGCTTACATTTATAGAAAAGGATCTGTAACCCATTTCGGTTTAGATCCTTAATCTTTTGAACTAAATCTTGGATATCCTCTAAGTCCACTTTTGACTCAACTAATCCCTAAAGATCCTCTCTAGTTCCATAAATGATGAAACTAATTCCTAATCTAAGATTTACAATTGATTTTCAAATCTCTCAATCCCTAAGGAATCCTAACTAGTCTAAATCTCTCATGTTCTCCAACATTCAAGAACATTTACAATATGTCTCACAATATCTAATTAATTCCTATATTAAATATCTCTTATTAAAATCACTCAAAAACCTTAATAATTACATTAATTTAATACTCAGGAAACCAACTTCCTTAAAACACAATGTTGGGCACCAAATCAAGCTATCTTTCCGTTGCATTCCCATCACTCTTTTAATTAATGTAGGGAAAAGGGTGAATAGATTGTTCATACCTGGACCCCAACATTTTAGCGTCATTTCCAGGGAGGCTAACAAGGTACAAGATATGATCTGGACCAACCATAGGGTCAATCTCTCATCTTGGTGAGAGAACGAGTTTCCTCACTCTACTCTAGGTCCTGAGCGTAGGTGTTCCTTTTGCTTGCTTTTATTAGCTTTCTTGTTTTGATTGGGCCACCCTCTTGTCCTAGGGAGGGAGGAGTCTTTTGACACCCTGCTCCGGGCCCTAAGTTAGATTTGTTTCTTTCAAACCCTTGTGTGTTTTAATTTCGGGAAATCCTAGCTTTTACCTTAAGGAGGGAGGAGTCTTTTGACGCATTGCTTTAGATATGGAAGTATTAGGTCTTCTCAGAGGCATGTATTTGTTCCTAGCTCTTTTCCAGGGGAGGGAGGAGTCCTTTGACGCACTGCTCCAAGCCCTGAACTCTAGACTCCTATTTTTTTAGCTGTCTCTCTTTTTGTATGCTCTTTCATCTTGGGGAAGGAATGGTCTTTTGACACCATACTTCAAGACTAGAGTGTTGTAGGTTGATACCCAGACCTTCTGTCATATCAACATTTGTCTGAAAAAATAATCAAATAAGAGTGGCAGAGGAAGAGCCCCAAAGAGGGGAGGACCAGACTTGGGAAGAAAGACCTATATCCAGCAAATTATAACGAAAGCTGAATCAGAAGCATCCTCTTGCACAGTCGTGAGACTAGGTGCTCAGAGAATAAATTTCAAGGGACAATCAGTATATCAACCACTAATTTCTACAACATTTTGTGGTGATTCAACATAGTAGGCCCCTTCAGAAAAAGGGAACCTTACACTGGTAATAAAAGGGGAAGAGGTTGCAAGCAGAACATCGACCGGGTCAGGCCACTCCAGCAAAGGAAAAGAGGTTGTAGCAGCGGGACCAATTCATCAAGATGTAGGGGTAGGAAACAAAGGGGCACTCGCATCACCAAGGAACCGGGGAAGTGTTGTGAAAGCAACCCAAACTCGAGTGGTAAGGAATCCTTGGCCATCTTCCATAGAGCCTGTTGAAATACCTAGCGGTTATTGGAGGATATTTATAGTGCCTACAACCTCCACCATCAAATTTCTGATCAGGGATCTAGAAGCTGGTGTGCCCATAAAGCCTATTCCATTAGTAGCCCTACCAAGCTTTCATGGGCTTGTTTCAGAAGACCTCGACACGTTATTATTCGAATTTGATATAGTGTGTTGAGGGTATGACTACATGACAAACTCCCAGAAGTTCAAAATTTTTCTTGCTACATTAAAAGGGATAGCTCTGTGATGGTTCATGGGCCTTAGAGAAAGATTTATTTCCACATGGAATGATATGCGGACAACTTTTCTAGAAAAATACCAGGATTACTGCAAATCCTAGAACATCAAAGAGAAACTTTTTAAGTTCACACAGAAAGAAGATGAGAGCTTGGAAGACTGTGTGGAACAATTTAGGTACACATTACAGAGGTCGGGTCACTCCGACTTGGATAAGGATATTTTAAAAATTATCCTCCTCTGGTCATTTTGTGAGGACTCTTTGGAACTGTTAAACATCGTAGGAAAGGGAGACATCTCCAAGGAGAGCTTCAAAGTTATCTGAAAACTATGCATTCAGTGCTCAAGGGGGCTCTCAAGAAATAGAAAAGGGATTCTCTCAACAAAGGTATCTGGCGGGGGTGTGATGAAGGTAGAAATCGGAAACCTGCTAGACAATTTGAGAATGGATATCCTGGGTACTCTGTCAGTACAGATGGATACGCTACAAGTAAAATAGAAGCAGCTAGAATTGGACCAGACCATGGCTATATTCTGCCCAAAGTGTAAAAAGAAGCATCTAGAAAGGGAATGTCCATTAAATACCATAGAGGTATGTGCAATCTGCAAATTAAATCATGCAACAAGCCCATGTCCCTCCTTGCTAGGCCTGAAAGAAGTATTTCAAGGGACGGGGGAAGACACGGATCAACTGTACCTCATGGGGTCTAGAAAGTCATGGCAGCCTCGACCACCAATGGGAAATCAAGATATGTACTTAGACCCATCTCAATATTTCAGTAATTTCAATATGAATCCTCAGTCCATGCCTATCCTCCCATGTAGAAGGAATACCAGTTTCCACCTTGGTAGCAGTGGAACCCTCAAGCTAGTTCGAGCTCCCCATGGGCTCCAACTTGGCAAGGATCCTCTCCTAGGCAATTTCCTCAGTTGATTCCACAACAACAAATCCAGCTACCCTCTAATGTGACTCCTAGTAGTCAACCTGCATGTCCTCAACTTCCAATCCAACCTAACCCAAATCTCAATAATAAGGTAGTTCATAAAACGACACTCTTAACCTACCTTCGTCTAGCATTTCTACTGCAAAGTTGTATGAAATGAATTTGCAATTAGGGCAGACAGTCAATGTTCAACCTACTCTGGTTATCATTGAACAACTAGATAGTGAAGGTAAGGAATCAGAATTAATTAATAAAGAACCAAAACAAATTGATAGAAACGAGGTGCCTCCTACAAAACAACATCAATCTAAACCACCTTATCCAGAGAGACTAACTTTGAGTAAATCAAGCCCTCAAGCTGAATTCGACTTATTAAGCGAATTACAAAACTTATTTGTCAAAATTCCCCTGTTACAAGCTGTGAAGAATGTAACAATATATGCGAAGACTCTTAGGGTATATTGTTCAAAGAAACCTGTAAAGAAATCCAAAGACCCCCTTACTATTCATGTCATGGGAAAATTATCAGCTTTTATGATGGGAAAGTCAATACCTATAAAGTATGGAGATCCAGGGAACCCAATTCTGACAGTACAAATTAATGGGGTAGAGATTCCAAATGTGCTGGTAGACCTAGGTGTTGCCATCAACATTATCACCACTGAAACTATGCAAACATTAGGTCTTCGTAACTTGAAACATACACCTACAGTGTTGGAACTAGCAGGTCGATCTACAGTAAAACCAGTAGGGGATTTAGAAGATGTAACAATTTCAGTGGATTCATGGCACTATCCCATAGATTTTCTTGTCTTACATACGCAATCTTCGGTTGGTGGCCATCCTCTGATTTTAGGTAGACCATGGCTGGCTACTACAGATACGTACATTGGGTGTCGTTCAGGGCACATGGTTATTTCAAATGGGCACAACACTAAGAACTTAGTGTTATACCCACCTACAGAACCAAACCCATCCATAAATCCAACAGGTGGCAAGACAATTTTATCCAAGAAAGAGCTTGAAATGGAAGATGAAGAATTAAGACCAATCCTCACTGTTCGATAGGCCCTTCAGTTGAAAATGGAATCGGAAGATGATGTAATCACCTCTTTCATGGATGATCCTTGCTCTGTTTCAGAGTCAAGTCAACAAATCCTAGAATCTATCCTAAGCCGTGAGACACAATAAACTATTGAAATAGTTGAAGTATTAGAGGAGCTACCTGTTGATGCACCCTATGGAAGTGTCCCAATGGAATTAGAACCAGGAAAAACCCTGAATGTTAATCCAGACTTGTCAGAATCCCAGAAGAAGAAACTTGTAGATGTCCTTCAAAAACATAAATAAGCCTTCACCTGGGATTACTCAGACATGAAGGGGATTCCTGCTAATTTATGTACCCATCATATATACATTAAGGAAGATTGCTATCCTATAAGACAACCTTAGAGAAGGATGAACCCCACATTTAAAAATGTTGTGAAAGAAGAACTTCCTAAATCACTAGACGTAGGTTTTATTTACCCCATCTCAGATATCCAATGGGTTTCTCCATTAGTAATGGTCCCCAAGACAAATGGTAAATGGTGGATATGCGTAGATTATAGAGAATTAAATAAGGCAATGCAGAAAGATCACTTTCCCTTACCATTTATTGACCAAGTTCTAGACATATTGGCTGGCAAAAAGTTCTTCTCCTTACTAGATGGATTTAGTGGGTTTAACCAAATCTAGATAGCTCCTGAAGATCAGGATAAAACCACTTTCACATGCCCCTAAGGAACATTCGCATACTGGGTCCTTCCTTTTGGCTTGTGTAATGCACCTGCAACATTCCAGAGGACAATTTTGGGGATCTTCTCTGATTTTATGGATGATAGTGTTGAAATTTACATGGACGACTTTACTCCATATGGGGATTCATTTGTAGAAGGGCTAAAAAATTTAGAGAAAGTTCTTGAAAGGTGTATACAGGCGCGTGTCTCTTTAAGTACCATAAAATGCCATATGATGATGGAGGGAGGAATTATCCTAGGACACTTGCTCTCGACTGAAGGAATCTGGATGGACCCAGCGAAAATAAGGGTAATTTTTCACTTCTCAACACCCAAAATGCCAACGTAGGTATGCAACTTTATTTGTTGTGCTGGTTATTATAGGCGTTTTATAGAAAAGTTTGCTAAAGTAGAACATCCACTTTTTCAATTGCTAACAAAAGATTGAAATTTTGTGTGGACAGGTGACTGTGATATAGCCTTCACAAAAATCAAAGAATTGGTTTGTAGCGCCCCGATCCTTAGAGGTCCAGACTGGGCATTACCTTTCCATATTTACACAGATGCTTCGTGAATAGCGATTGGTGCAATATTAGGACAACAAGAGGACAATGTACCATATGCAGTTTACTATGTTAGTAAGAATTTGGCTCCTGCTAAATTAAATTACATAGTAACTGAAAAAGGGTTCCTTGCTGTCATCTATGACATCAACAAATTCCTACACTACATGATTGGGTATCCTATCTATGTACATACTGATCATGTAGCTGTTAGGTATTTAATGAATAAACCTATTACCCCTGGTTGCATTACAAGATGGCTTTTTCTACTACAGGAATTTGACATTACTATAGTACATAAACTAGGGAAGGATAATGTGGTTGTTGATTTTTTGTCTAGGATAGAAAATGATGGTAAGAATACACCAATTGAAGATAATTTTCTAGATGAGCATCTTTTTGCAGTTTCTGTTAACACTCCATGATATGAAGATATTTCTAATTATCTGGCTACAGGGAAGGTGCCTCATCATCTGTCATATAAGGAGCAAACGAATTATATTCATTATAGCACCCAATATTCATGGATGGTAGGGTATCTCTTTTATACTGGGGTTGATCAACAGATTTGGCATTGTGTGGTAGAGGATGACATCTATGAGATATCAAAGGTTGCCCATGATGGACCCTGTGGAGGACATTTTGTACATAAGAGAACAGGCCACAAAGTGCTGCAAATGGGATGCTACTAGAATTCCATCTTTTGTGATGCTAGGGATTATGGTCGTAGATGTGATAGCTGTCAATGGATGGGACAACCTAGGAAAGCAAATGAAATGCCTCTACAACCCTAGATAGTCCTTGAACCTTTCGAGAAATGGGCCATCAATTTTGTTGGACCTTTCAATCCACCTTCTCATTAGAAAGCTTACATCTTGGTCTGCACCAATTATGTGACTAAATGGGTAGAAGCCAGAGCAGTCACAAGAGCAACAAAGACTTTCTCTTTGAATAAATCTTTGCTCGATACGGTACTCCAAGGAAAATTGTGTCAGATGGAGAGGCGCAATTCACATCTCACATGATAGGGAAGCTAATGCAGAAATATGGAGTCAAACATAGAGTGACAACCCCATATCACCCCCAGGAAAATGGACAAGTAGAAAGTACAAACAAGATATTGGAAAATATCTTAACAAAAACAGTAGCAAGTCATCACCAGGACTAGGCACAGAAACTTCTAGAAGCTTCATGGGCGTCTAGAACAACATGGCGGAATACAACCAAGTTTTATCCATTTGAATTAGTCTATGAGAAATCCCCCTTGCTTCTGGTAGAATTTTAGATTAGTACACTCAGAACAACTCTAGAAGTAGGCATAGACCTATCAGAAGCATAGAAACATCGATTGGAACAACTAAATGAGTTGGATGAGATTCAATCAGTAGCTGTCTAGAAGAATACTGTTGTTCAACAACAGAGAATGAAATGGCATGATAAATTTATCAAAAGTAAGGTGTTTCATGTGGGGGATTGGGCATTACTTTATGACTCTCAATTTATGGATTTCAAAGGCAAGCTTCACACTTGCTGGATGGGAACATATGAAGTGGATGTAGTGTTCGACAATGGAACGGTTAGAATAATTACAATAGATGGGAATCATACCCCATTCTTAGTAAATGGACACCGTCTAAAACTATACCACTGTCCAACCTCTAAAGATGCATTTGTCAAACACCTTTATGATTCATCTGATTTAATGGTTGTTGGAATAAAGGAAACTCTCACTATGCTCCAAAAATAATAATAATAATAATAATAAATTATATATATAATAAAAAGAAAAAAAGAAAAAAAGGAAAAATATATAATATATTATATATATATATTATATATATATATATAATATATATATATATAATATATATATAGATATAGATATATTGTTATTACTTGTTTGTATTTTGCAGGAATAACAAAGGAATATAGCCAGAAGAAATGTAACACACAGTGCTATTACTCCACTAGTGTTGTTACTCCACTGGTGTTGTTACTCCACTGGTGCTATTACTCTGATGATGTTGTTACTCTACTGGTGTTGTTACTCCTCTAGCGTTGTTACTCCGCCGTTGTTGTTATGCCACTGGTGTTGTTACTTCGTCAGTGTCGTTACTCCACAACTACAGTTACTTCATTGGTGTCGTTACTCCGTAACTACTATTACTATGTCAGTGCCGTTACTTCGTAACTATTGTTACTCCGTTAGTGCCATTACTCTGTAACAGATGTTAATATGCTGGTGTCATTACTCCGCAATTGTTGTTACTCCATAACTGTCGTTACTCTGCAAGTGCTATTACTCCGTAATTGTCGTTACTCTGCCATTGCTATTACTCTAGAACTACTGGTGCTATTACTCCCTATTGTTGTTACTCCCTACTACTGTTACTCTGTGTTGTTGTTACTCCGTCAGACATTTTGTTGTTACTCCTCCATAAGCTAGGTCCCCAGGTATGTCTCCACTGACTTTTATGGATTTAATTAAACTATTCCAAAAAGACATCAATACGTGCCATGGACAACCATAATTAAGTTAGGGGGAAGCTGTCATAAGAAACGATGTCGTACCATGAAAATGCATTCATGACACATGATTCATACCAAACTAAATCTAATGATTACGGTACTTCATAATCATGAGCTTGATGCATTGGAATGTGTATTCGTACATGAAGAGCCATAACCAGTCACCTCCCCAACACGCTACATTAAACTACTGAAATATCCAACCGTACCACCATAACCCGCCATCATTCTCTAAGATTTATAAAACATACCAGTACTATTTCATCTGTTTTCCCCAAAGCAACCATGACATTATCACAGTTTCCAACGGTTTGTGTCCCTGTCATTTTACCCTACCAGCTAACTGCATTCATCGTGTTGTTCCTGCCTCTACAACAATGGGTGGACGATTTGTGCGGCATGAGCCAGAAGATACAACGAGAGTTCAGAACAGTCAATAGGTATGGCAGGTCTTTGAAAATACAGGATGGAATATCTACTTTGACAAGTTGAGGGGGTCAAACGAGGAATTTGTGGTAGAATTCGCACTCAACCTGGGAGAAGAAAGCTCTCGGGTCCACATGATAGAAGTCCCTGTTACAGAGGAATCCATTGCAGAAGTTAGCGGGCTTCCTCAAAATGGACAGCGATGGTTCTCAACAAGGACTTCCCTCCTAAAGTTTCCTGAAGCTTTTTTGCAAGCAAGAGAAAGCATCGTGCAGAAGGTTCAAGGATACAACTGAAACTCGCTACCACATCCATGGGGAGGGGTAGCAGAGTTTGTCATAAAATATGTAACTTTTGAGGGGAGATACTTCACTATATTCAAATATCATCTCTGAATATTAGCTCACCTCCAATTCCCCCAAGCAGAGGCCTTTTCACTAAATTTTCCTTATTTCTTACTGAAAAGTATTCAGCTAATGGTACATTTGGCTCAGAGGTCACAACAGGTGTTGGCGGTCATTACCCACCATGGGCTGATCCAGCTGTTGGTGATGAATGCCATCAGACAAATCCTGATCTCATGGGAACTGTTTCAGGATTCCACAGAGGAAGAGATAACATCCGCTGTGGCCACCAGGGAAGATGAACCAGAAGCCATGGAGGAAGAAAATCTAGGAGAAGATGATTATGTTGATGAGGAGGAGCCAGAAGAGGTGGAGATGGAAGTTGAACAATTCAAATAAGAGGTTTCTCCCCAAGAGAAAACGAATATTGTGGAACCGATGGAAGACGAAGGAGTCGACAAAGAAAGGCCCACTAATACCATGGCCAAGGCTGATCCACAAGAACCAGCCTCGAATGTCGAACTAGCAGAGCAAATTAATAGCATGAAAACCACAGAGGAAGTACCACAACAAGCAAGGGTAGGAGAATCGATCGAAATTGCGACTGAAGGGACCCCACAAGGACCCCCTGCCACTATGGAGCCAATGGAGGAAGACAACCCAAACGAAGAATAAGTCATGACCACCCCAACCATAGAATGAATGGAAGAGGAGGAACTAGGACAAGAAGGGCTCGAAGTTGGGAAAACCATGGAACCTGTAGAGGGAGCTATGGAAGAACTAGGGCATGAGGTTGGCATTGACCCACAAGAACCAGCATCAACCTCGGGATCGAGCACTGAATATCCCTGCCAGTTCTCCTTTTTCTCTTCTATTCCAAGAGGAGAAAGGGTATCTCATTCCCCTCAGCGCATAGAAGAATATTTCGTCATTCCTCTTGCTTTGAATTTATCACAAAGATCACAAATGGGTGGGATAAATGTTTCCCAAATAACAAGCACTTCGAAACCTAAAAGGAGAGAAGAGGCAGAGTTCCCTGAGGTAGGGGAATTGGGAGGGGTTCCACCAAACACATTAATAGGAGAGCACCTCACAAGGGTACGACCGTCGTGGTGAGCACACAACAAATGGAAGAAGCCGTTGGTGAAGAGGAGGGACCAAGCGAAGTGGTCTTGATGAATGAGCCAGTGGTAAAACTAGGTAGGAAGGCTGTGAAGTAAGAGATAATCAAAGAGGAATGGACAGTGGAGGAAAACCTGACAGTCGGCACGGAAAAAGTTGTCCCGAGGGATTTACCTCTAGCTGCCGAAGCTAAGGAAGTTTGGTTAAGCAAGAATGGGTGGACTTGTGTGAACATTGAAGACTCCTAGTCAAGCAAAAATACCAGCTGCAATTTAAAGAAACAATGAGGCTTAAGATGGAGGTCAGGAAACTAAGGAAGCAGGTACACAAATTGTATAAGCGGATGAAGAAATACAAGTGGCAGACCAAAAAGTCCAAGGCCACAGTAGCAGAAGCAGAGACTCAAGTGGATCAAATAGCCACAACTTCTGCAGCCACTCAAATAGACCTGATTGAGTGATTGTTCGAAGACCGTGAGTACTCCTTAACGGCCAAAGTACAGACTTGGAAATCTACTGCAGCTTGGTATCAAAGTGAGGTCAGAAGAACTCAGGAACGAGCCTCCACAACCATTTTTGAATATGTGGAGCACATATATGTCATGAAATTGAGGCATGCAAAGCAGCAACTCAAGATGGAGGAGCTAGAAAGGCAAGTGGCAGAATTGAAAACTGATAAGGAGCAAATGTTTAATTTGGTGCAAGAGGTGATGGCATGTCATCCCCCTGCTTCTTGTTATTCTATATTCTTGCATGAAAGTTTTCTTTTATTCTTCATGGAGAGAATTAAGAATGAAATTAGTTATGAAATAGAGGACGATGTACAATTCCTCCGCATAATGAGGAGCCATGACATGCCAACTCAGCTTTTGATGTGTGAGTTTTACCTGCATGGGTATCTACTGCGCATGGACAAAGAATTTAACCCAATCCCATTTAAGGGCCCTCACCTCTTACACTTTTAATTAGATCAGTTGGTAGAAGGCCTTTAATACATTTGAGTCCAATCAGGCTACAAAGCCATTTATAGTAAGAGGAGAACATGAAAGGTCAACCACCATGTTCACTAAACACAACACCTTTTTGGGAATTGAGGGGAACAGAGAAAGAATGTTGAGGACACAAAAATGGTGCATTGATCTTTATGTCAGAAAATTAGTCACATTTCAAGATGAAGCCCTTGATTGCTGTGAGAAAAGGTGGATGATGTCACCTACAGCTGTCTGGAACAAGGAACCTTTTAGGGCACCAAATTTTGCATGAGTGCTCCCCAGAGTGCCTAGATATGTGGCATGTGTCCAAACATGTGGGGTCCGGTGGATGGGGATCCGATTTCAGTTCCCCACTATTTGGTTGCCAGTAGAAAATTACACCCTAGCATATAACGTTCTGGGAGATTGGCGGAATGAAGTCCTCCTTTCATATGGTTTTAAAGTTCCAGGGACAGAGATGGCTGAAGAGTATGATCTTGCCCAACTCCAGGAGGCTAACAGTCTACAAAACCCAGACCTGTGAAGGTGGCGAACTGCATGAGGGCATGAAAAAGGCTAGTTGGGGGGAGATGTTGGGCACCAAATCGAGCTATCTTTCTATTGCATTTCCATCACTCTTTTTGACCTTTTTGCATTTATTCACCCATGTTTACTATGCTAAATCCGTGAGGTAATCAACCCTTTTTTGTCTATTGGAAAATTTTATTAATGAATTAAAGTCACAAGGCTTTTCCTATTCACAACACTAAAACATATGTTTGACCACAACTTCTAGAGAACAAATACCAATCTTGCAGCGTCCCGCAATAGATGCGCAATTCACAGCAATGACTAGCCATAAGGGAGCCGTGTAGTTGGAGTCGCAGATCCCTAAACCATTCTTGGACCACTCGTTCATCTTGTCTATCCGGTGTTGGTGCCATTCCAAACTAATGTACATTTCTGGGTATATGGTTACCAGGTTTTGGGGAAATAACACATATTTCATTAAATTTGGAATTAAATAGTGAATCTAGAATTTCAAAGTACCCATTAAACTCAATTCTAGAAATCTTCTTGTAATATAATTTTTCCAATTTTAATGAAATATGTGTTTAATATGTTATTCTCCCTCGTTGTGTATAAAAGAAAGGTTATTCCTGTAAATCGGCGATTCCCCCATCAATATTGTAATAGCCCCTTTCCAGATTAATAAAATATCATCTATTTTGCTGCTCCATTCTTCGTTGTGACTAACACAACCCTAATTAGAGAGCTAGGCCCACTCTTCTAATCAGGTGCTGCGTATTTTTGTGTGTTTGTTGTTTATTATTTCATAGTTGTTGTTATATCTTGTTAACTCCTGTAATTTCTTTTCTTGACTTCTGTAGCTAGTTATTTCTATAGCATTTCTTTGAATCTTAATCATGAACCCTTGGTCGGTAACGGATGGTATGCTTGCCCCTGCATATACTTTGTGTGTTGCCTTGAAAGGATACGGACCCGGATTGATAAACTAATGTAGGAAAAAAGGTGAATAGATTGTTCATACCTGGACCCCACCACACAAGACCCCCTATGTCTACTAAAATACAAGGATATTTCTAAGCCAAATGCTCTTGCATCAGAGCATAGTACACTTAAGAAAATTGGACCCTTAAGATTCTTGCAACCATAAAGAGGAAAGAAAAAAACATATGGAAAGTGAGAAGAGAAACAATTTTGCATGAAAGGACACATCAGCAATTGCTTGACACATGAATCCTGGAATAAGATTTCTCTGTATTTTTGTAAATTCATCACTTCGAGTACAATCCATGGCTTACATCAATGTACAACTCTTTTATTCATACATAATCCAACCTTTCTTACATATTCATAAAAAAAATTATATAGTTCTTTACATAACAATTTTACAAAATAATAGTCATCACATAACTACAGAAATAGAGATATTTTAAATATCCTTCAAGTTCATGTATGTGAAGGATAAACTTAAAAATATTTTGTATGTCCTCGAATAACTATAGAAAAATATGCTTGCATTCAGGAAAAATAAATACTTAGTCAACTACTTCCCTTGAAAGTAGAACAGGTACCTAAACTATAGTTTTAACATTTCTTCTATCATAATAGGTCCCTCTACAAGTTCTCCTTCATTCTTCTTCAATTCTGCTAGAAACTCTTTAGCCTTTAAAATTGGAAATTGTTTTATTAATGCTAATCATCTACCTTTAAATTGGAGTGCATGTAGTTGTTTTCACACAAGACTTTTGACAATACATTCCAAACTACCATCCCTCTTTTCTTATGATTCAATAGCTATCGACTCATACATCTATTCACACTTCTGCATGGTCTTATCACATAATTTTTCGCCTTGTTTTGGCCTTACTGTTTCATCAATACTCATTATTCCCTTGTTTTTTCTCCTTTGGCCTTTATTATGTTATATAATTGGGCCAGTGATTATCAGGTCAATGCTATCAGTGCCCCTTTATCACATAATTTAAGGTGAATTTTCGCTTTTTTCCTTGTCTCCTTTTTCTTTAACCCATTATCAAATTTCTTCAGCATCGGATCAAGGGTTGTGACCGTACTGATTAGCTTTGAGGTGCTAGGAGTTTTATTTGTTGTCAAGGGTTATTTCCCTTTTTTAAATGCTTTGGCCCCTTAGCTCTTTAAGTCTTAACAACCACGTGCAAAATCCTCTATCAGAAATTTTTAATCAGAGTTTTTTAAAGTAGCAATTGTTACAAAGCGTCGATTTTCTCTAGACCTCTGACCATCGATTTCCAATTATGACGTCATTGCTACCATGTGGCACTTTGTGAGTGGTGACATGTGTCACCCTAATGTTTCCCCTTAGTACCCCTCAAAACGCCAAAATTTCCTTCCATGTGTACTTTCGTACCGTCATGTGATAGTGACATCAAATGCTAAGTATCTTCATTGGATCAAATCATAATCCATCACACGTCTCATTAGAGGAGAGAGAGAAGGGTGTTCCTCCTTTGGTTTTGGGATGAATTTATTTCTTAACCTATTTCAGTTTTCCTCGACGATTTAACACTATTGGCACTTTCCTAGAGGTTTTAACACTATTGGTGATTTGCATATTAAAACTTTTTAAATTTGTCACATTCTTTGATTGTCCATTGCTGCTTTGCGATATGCCTTGGACCTCCAATGTGTCGATCGTCGGTTTGCCGATCCGCCATACTCCCACACTGTTGTGATTGCCAATATTCTTAATGTTGTGATGTTCTCTAGACCTCTGATCATGAATCACCAATGTGCCTTAGACCTTTGATATGTGATATGCAATATCTCCTGAACCTCTCATATGCTCTTTCTCCTTCCTTTCAAAGGTTTCAAACCTTTACACTTCAACAAGACATATGTTTTTATCCAGATGTCCATTTTTGGACTTCCACATACCATTGGAAAGCTTGTTCAAAGAAATTTCCAATGGACAGGGTCTGATGTAGGCTATGAGTCCTTTTTCTTTTTGGAAAATCACTAAAAACCTCCCTACTCATTTTCTCTTTGGACAACTGAAATCACACCTACTATGATGATCTTCTACATGAAGTGTGCAACTACCATAAGAATCCTTCTGAACCATGCGCTACACCAAAAATTCTTGCAAGTCTGGTTAACATCAGTGCCAACATTCACTCATGACTAGACACTCATGACAACTCTCTATTGACCCCTTAGAAACCTTATAATTCAAATGAAAAATAATGGACCCCTTTTGACACACATATTTTCAATGACTTGAGCAATTTGAGACCTTAGTACAAAGATCATTTAGACTATAATACTTGGTGAATTTATAGGCTAAACTTTACTAGCACATTCCCAAAATAATTAAATGAAGAAAGAGACATTGATTACATATATTATAGGACCCTAATAGTGGCTCCAATGGGGATTCCATCCTCCCTTTGAGATGTCAAGAACACGGTATATCAATAGCCTTCTCCATTGGGAAAGTATTTCATGATCAAAAACTAAGACTAACCTCTATAAATTGAAAATATTAGATACAACAACAATTCATTTGAAACTTAGGGCCTTAAATTTAGGTTTCAATTTCTCAGGATAGAAACCCACACCTACAGTGATTGGAATAATAAAATGATATATACAATAATGTATTTTCTGATCAATCGAACTTAGCTGAAGTAGTGCTTGAGAGACCGGCCATTAATAGGTCTTCCTGATAATGTTTCTCTAGTCAGAGCCTCTAATATAAATGCATTGATTCCACAGACAACTCCAATATTGTAAGGACCTTTCCATAAATTGTCAAACTTTTTGTTTTTTCCCTTATCCTCATTTCTAGCATCCCACTTTAGAACAAGGTTGTTTAGCTAGAAATCACCTTCTTCGACTCTAATGTCATGATTTTTATTTTATTTTATCCGAAGTCACATGTGTGTTGTTGTAAGCTTCTTCTCTAGTCGACTGAAAATGTATTACTTGGTTGATCCTTCTCTAGGCATCATTTGGTTCTTCTTCTATTTCCAACAACAATTTAGTACTGAAATTCCTAGGGTTGTAGGAAAAGATGCATTTATTCCATAAACCAATTGGAAAGGTGACATACCAATTGATTTATTTATGTTTATTCTATCAGTCCATAGAGAATTTATCAATTTCTTGTGCCAGGATTTTTTGTTTTCATGCAGTAACTTTTTTAATGATGTTGACTAGGCTCCTATTAGAAGATTCTTCTAACCCATTTCCATGAGGATAGTAGGTAGTAGAATGTCCTACCATTATATGATATTTGTTATAGAACTCAATGATCCTTTTAGATTTGAAAGCAACAACATTATCTATGATAGTTTTGTTAGGAGAACCAAACCTTGAGAGAATATTACCATCAATGAATTGTATGATTACAGAATATGTAGATTGCCTAGTTGGAATTGCTTTTATCCATTTGGTGAAGTAGATTGTTCCTGTAATTTTCCACTTGTTTTGAGCTGAATACCTTGGATGAGAAATTCTCCTATAAAATATAAATCCCACTATTGGAAAGACACCTCCACTGAGATAGGTTTCAAAGGTAGAGGTAAGATTTTTCTCTTGCCTTCAAAAATTTGACCCTAATGACAAGTTGAAACCTTTTTGTGAATATCGACAAACAAGCTACACTAATAAAAACTAGCTCTCAAGATTTTGTTTGTTGTGGTTTTCAAGCAAATATGTCCTCCATAGTCACCTTGATGAAATTATTCCATTATCTTATCTGTTTCATCCTTCAATAAAAAAATTAGGAAAATTCCTCTAGCATCCTTCTAATACAATTCTTGATCTAAAATGTAGAACTTTACAGCTTTCAGTTTGCAAAATCTTTCCTTGGTTTCTATCAAACTGGGTGGAGCTTGTAAATTCTGCAGAAGATACACAATATCTGCATACCAGTGAGAAGTAAGAAAAAATTTTGATATCTGTGCATTCACCAGATCCTCTTGTTCATCAATAAAAGCTACAAAATTGATGCTTAATGCATCAAAATTTGACTCGGCCATTAATTTCACTAATCCTTGACCTTTGATAAGTTTTTTGGGCTTTATTTCCATGTCATACTCCAATATTACTACTATCCATTTACCCTTTTTTCCATCTAGATCGGTTTGATTGTGGATTTCCTTTACTACTGGACTTGGAACATAAGGAATTCTGTGAGAATGTAATACATACACTTTGAAATCTTTCAAGGCCTTTACTAAAGAAAAAGTCATTTTCCATAATATTATACTTCAACAAAGAATCTCTTAAATCTCTATTAAAAAATTCTATAGGTTGTTCATGTCCCTCCTCATTTTTCTATAAGAATACTGCTGCAATAGTGTGTTATGAAGCAAAGGAATAAATAATGAAAATTTAGTGTAATCTCGGCTAACTAGAACAAGAGCACAAGTCAAGGCTTCATTTACATCACTGAATGATCTTTTGGCTTGAACATTCCTTTCCATTTCATTGTCCTTCTTCAACATTTTTGTGATATACCTTAATATCTCAGCTAAATTTGGAATAAATCTTCTTAGACAATTTATTCTACCAACGAAAGATTGAAATTCTTTTTGGTTTCTAGGTGGATAAATTTTCACAATAGCTACAAATTCTACTTCAGTCAATTCCGATACCAGATTTTGAAATTATGTGACCAATTATTTTACATTCTTCTAAGAAAAAAAAAGATTTCTTCGGATTCAAGGAAATACCAAATTTCCTACATTTCTCAAAAAAAAAAGAATGAAAGAGATGATATTCATCATTTTTGGAGAAAACAGTGATGTCATCTTGATATATGATAAATTTGTCCTTCTCATCTGTGAAAGCGATATCTATTTCTCTCTGAAAATTTTCTCCTACATTCATAAGCTCAAAGGGAATCTTCACATACATGATGGTTCCCAATGGGGTTTTGAAAGTTTTTTTGTGTTGACCATCTGGATGAACTAGAATTTGGTTGTAACCTGAAAATCCATCAAGCAAAGAAATTCTTCTAGAACCAACTACATTCTATAAAATATGATCGATTTTTAGTAAAGCATAGTTATCCTTGAAAGAAACTTTGTTTAGGTTTCAGAAATCCACACATAATATTTTTTCCCTAGTGTTTTTCCTCATTGGTACCAGATTTGATAGTCATTTAGAAAACCTAAAAGTTTTAATAATTTTGGCATCAAAAAGTTTTCTTAACTCTTTTCTTATTAAAGGTAACAAAATTGGATTCGTCACCCTTAATTTCTATTTGAATGGTTTATGTTCTTCTTTGATGGGAATAATATGCTGAACAATGTTGGCATCATAGGCCTTTAAACCTTCGTATCCCCATGCAACCACATCAAAGTATTCTTTCAATAAATCAATTTATTTCTTCTTTTCTGTAGGTGCTAAAGACTTGGAAATCTTTATAATCTTTGGATTATCTTCAGTGCCTATACCACAGTCGTCAACTTCACTCCTATAGGTTTTATCTTGGGCTTTTGAGCCACATCATTAAAATCAAATAGTTCTTCTACGACACCAAATCCCTGGTCAACATATTATCTTTCAACTTTATTATTTCAAGTTCCTCTGATTCCTCACTAATCTGGTTCAACAATGTTTCACTTGTACCTTATCTACATTATTTTCTGTATCAATATGTACATTATAAAATTCTTCCTTTAACTGTAAAAAAAATTCTACTTGTTTATCACTGTCAAATACTTGCCAATATATAATATTATTAGGTACAATCGATCTATGTTTCACTTCATTCTCATACTTCGTTTTCATATGGAAAGGAATTTTACATGTACTACTGAGGCAACCAATGCATCAGCTATGGTAGTTTGACTTCTAGGAATCAAAGACAACTGATACTCTGGAAAACAATGCAAAAAATACAAAAGGAAATTTATGTAAGCCATTAACCTAGGATGTTTAGTTGAATACTCACCTTTAATATGGTTAATGATGAGTTCTGAATTGGCATGTATCAAAATCCTCTTAGCTCCCAACCTCTTCAATACCTGCAATCCTATAATAAGTTCTTCATACTCAGCTATATTGTTGGTACACTGAAAATTATTCTTGTAAGAACATGCCTTTGATATGCCTATTTTTTAGTTCAAGACCCAAATACATACCGCTTCTCCTTCCTTACTTACTACCCCATCACAATACATATTCTAAAGAGCTTCACCCTCCTAATTGTTTGCTCCAGTATTTAATTTCACATCCTCTATTTTACTCGATTTACTTTCCATGATGGAATTTATTCTTCTAAACATATACCATTGTACATAATGAAAGAGTCCATGTCTGAATGCACATAATAAAGTGTGTAATTATTATGTTTTCCTTAGCTACTTACAATATATTTCATCAATGTTTCCCTGTACAATATCCTTTGTTGACCAAAGACATAAATAGTTCCATAGGACATGTCCATCTGTAAGGTATCATGTAACATTCCCCCCAAGATATTGACAGGAGCACTCCATATTTAGGAGGTATATCAGCTACAACAATATCCATGACCACACTCTTTGCTGGGATTTGGGCCAGAGTCACACATAAATCCTTCATGAGAACCAAGCATCTTAATTTGCTAGAATCAAAAGATTAAATGTCTTTATAGGGTTTTGTTATATCAAATCTCAGGTTTAACATAATGAATCTATGCATGAGATTGTGTGAAGCACTAGAATCTAGCATGACATTGTGCAAAATGTAGTCATAAATGTTTTAGACTAACATAGAATGGTGGCACATTACCATCCTATGACTTCACTTCAACGTCAGGTCCGAATAATAATTTAGGTTGGTCATCACTTAAGTTAACTATGTCTGTTCCCTCCGCTATCTTTATTTCCTTCATGACTTGAGTTCCATATACATTATTGTTAATCAATTATGTTAGAGAAACATAAATTTTCATGTTGGCTAATTCATTTTCAACACTGAAAGAAGTTTGAGGTTTATCTACTTCTTTAATACTTACATCTTGTTTTTTAGAAACCTCTTTTAGGAAATCATCCTTTGTCTAGCTAGTGGAAGGTATATCAACTTAAATCTTCTTGGGAGGGTTTGTTGTAGCCTTCTTGCTTCTCAAATTGTAATGTTTATGCACATCCAAAATATCAGTTTGATATCCTTTTTTATAATCATCTGATTCTGCATGGATGAGTTATGGATCAGATAACAAGAACACATCATGTTCCTCATTGGTTAAGAAAGTAGTATCTAATTCTCCTTTCCAAAAAATATTAATCTCATTCTCTTGAGGGTTGTCTGTTATACCATTTTATTCAACTGCATAATTCCCCTGAAAAGGAGGTCTAATTTGTTGTTGATCTGTTGGGACTCTTTTCTCTCTTTGTTGAATTTGGGGTGGGTTCCTTCCAATGTTGGGATTTATGATATATGGACCCTGGTGTGGTTCTCTTGGTGGATCCCTATGAGTAAAACACATCATTTCCATCATCCTTTCCATAGTTCTAATTAAGGTGTCTACCTTTGCATCTGATGAAGAGGAAGAAGGTTATTCTTTAATAGTCACCCTTGTTTTAGCATTTAATTTTTATCTTTTGGCCAACGAATTTTCTTCTATACTAAAAAAAATTCTTTTCATTTCTTTTAAGGTACCATAATTCCTCTCTTATTTAATAATCCATAGCAACATCAAAACCATCTAGAAATCAAATTAAAGCTAGTCTTGGTGGAGGTTGTATTGCTGCTAGAATAGAGTTGTAAACATTATTAAATATAGTGCAATGATACTGAAATGTTTCACCGAGAGCTCTCCTTAGACTCTCATATTATTCTAGTATCTGAAGAGGTTTATTTTTATTTCCCATCTTGAAAGAAAAATTCGATGAAATTGTGGTAGATCTGCAATACTATTAGCTGGCAATCCCTTTAACCATTTTTTAACTTCCCCTTCCAAACTTCATGCAAAGATCCTCATTTTCACATTATCACCATCAACTTGTTGCAAGTAAGATAAGTCATTCATCTTTTCTATGTGTTGTTCTGTTTTGATAGGCCCAGTGCTATCGAATTGAGGCATATGTTATGCATAATCCTGTGTCATGGCATACAATTGTGCTGGTAAAACCAACGGGACATAGCGAGCTTCCATGACTAGAATATGAGAGGAGGATGGAATTATAGTTGTGTTGGATGTAAGGGGTGGTAAATAAGGTGGAATTATGACTTGCGGAGATGGTATAGAAGGAGTGTGGATAGTAGATGAAATGGAAATAGTGGTGAAAAGAGAAACCACATGACAGTTTGATGACAAGGCAAAAGAGGAAAAAGTATTTGATTGATCTGTAAATGGTTTATGAGTAGTCTCATTTAATTTAGTCACCAAATCTTCAAGTTTTTCAAACTATTTTATAACATCTTTATCAGAATCTGAAATGAAATGTTGATGTGCCAAGATATAATGTTTCAAAATATTTTTATGAAAGATTACTTGACGAACAAGGCATTTTGATTTGTTTCTAAAAAGATTATGCTGAAAGGGTAAGCCAAATTCAATATCCTGAATAGTTATAAAAAATTTAGGAAGTGAATTAGCTCTTGTAAAATTACTATTTCTTGCTTAAATCTCTGTAAAACTATTCTTCCTAATCAACTTCTCAAGATTATTTACAATTTTAGGTGTTTCAGGATCTGGTGTAGATTTTCCTAGGAGCCAGATCTTCAAATAGATTATTTACAGCTATGTATATGTACAAATTCTAGGTGGAAAAACAACCTACATAACTTCTATTTCACTATCACCCATAGGAAATAACTTTGGAGCTCTAAAATCAATATTTACGTGCAAAATATTTTGTTTTTAATTCATCCGCAGTATGGTTTCTAGAATGTTATCACTCCGTAATTTCCATAGGTTGAGGAGAGAAACCCAAAGGTCACCACAAAACCACTTTTAAAGTTGGGATCTCGCCCTTCCAACTACGGAGAGGGATCTCTATATTTGATTTAGATTTCTATTTTTAATATATTAGGCTAGTTATTTAAGTTTGATTTGGGTTTTTAAAAATTTTGGTTGAAATATGTTGGAAATGTCCATTGGGCATGGAGTCATAAGTTTTTGAGTAATCAATCATAAAAATAATCGAGTAACTATAACAGAACAAGATATGCAAACTCTTGGATCTTCTAGAGTATCTGTGGTGTAAATAGGATGAATATGATTTAAGTTCAATTCAATATAAAGCATACACATATGAATTCTATATTAAATATCAGAAAGAAAACATGGATATCGTTAGCAAGCCTGAGAAGTGTACACTTGAGCAAATTAGACCCTTAATCTTCTTCCAACAATAAATAGGAAAAAAACATATGGCAACTCAGAAAGGAAACAATTTTATATGAAATGAAACATCACCAGTTGCTTGACACAGGAATCCTAGAACAAAATTTGTTTGTTTTTCTATAAATTGATCACTTTGAATACAATCCACGGTTTACATCAATGTACAAATGTTTTCTTCATAAAAAATCCAAACTTGTTTACATATTCATAAATTGTTTATATGCTGATTTACATAACAATTTAACAAAATAATAGTCATCACATAATTACAGAAACAAGGATATTTTAAATATTTCTCAAGTTCATGTATGCGAAAGATAAACTTAAAAATATTTTGTATTTCCTAGAATAACTATAGGAAAATATGCTTGCATTCACGCAAAAGAAATGTCTAGTCAACTGCTTCCCTTGAAAGTAGAACATGTCCCTAAACTCTAGTTTTAGCATTTATGTGATCATAATAGGTCCCTCTGCAACTTCTCTTTTGTTCTTCTTCAATTTTGCTAGAAGATCTGCAATCTTTAAAAATGTAAATTGTTTTATTAACGCTAGTCCTTTTCCTTTAAATTTGGAGTGGTTGTAGTTGTTTTCGCACAAGCGTGTTGACTTTCCATTCTAAACTCCCATCCCTCTTTTCCTATGATTCAATACTTGTCGGCTCATACATCTGTTGACACTTCTACACAGTGTTATCGGAGAATTTTACGCCTTGTTTCAGCCTTATTGTTTGACCAATACTCATTATTCCCTTCGCTTGCTCCTTTGACCTTTATTATGTTATATAATCATGCAAGTGATTATTAGGTCAATGT
>APFE031327491.1:0-114690 GCA_000404065.3 Pinus taeda
GCACAGTTGAACTCCAAGTGCAAGATTCAACTATGTTGTAGAATCCATTGCGGAACATAAGAGCACTTGTATTCATGCCAGACAACTATGTCTGATCTCCAGCTTTGATTTTCTTTCAACTTCTGAATGTTTGTGTGACAATCTTAAGGCTTTAGCATCTCAAACTAGATTTCAATTTGGTATCTCCTTTACTCTCTTTCTGTATTGTTTATTAAATTGTGTTATTTATTCATCAAAATGCTCTCCATATTTGATGCTCTAGCAACATAGTTGAGAATGGAAAGTTTTGGAAAGTTTTGTCCTCTAATTTTAGGGATCCCTGATGAGCTGTTAAATGTTTTTTTTATGTATCTGTGGGTACCTGAGATAAAAAATTTACATGTTAGAAGAGGTATAAAGGATAAAGCAATGAAAAGGTCCATGCTCTAAACGATGAACCTGATATGCATAGAGTATAGTTACGAGGTTAAAACTCTCCAGGTCTTGTGACCCGCGCTTTGGATATTTTTGTCTCAAGGACTTTGGTGTTATTGTTTTCCTTGAAATTATAGACAGACAATAGTCCTTGATGTTATCGTTTTCCTTGAAATTATACACAGACAGCTAACCAGTAGAGATCAATTTATCAAGCACTGATGGAGTAAAATCTTGTGCCATGTAATATTTTTCTAGAAAGAGAAAAAAGACTAGTTTTATCCCCATATTTTGTCTCAGATATGAATCTTATAGAAATGCATTGATCAATGCAATCCATGATTCATTGCAGCCTCTTATGTGACTAGTCATGGCTATGCCCACAATCAGACTTACAGCAAGTTGCAACTGTTGCATTTTTCCATTACAGTATTTTGCCTCACTTAGGTATATAGATGAACTAGCCTTAAACAGAGATTTGCTCTGGGAAAAATTATTAATGAGCAGCAGTCTCACCTCAATTTATAGCATAAATTTCCACTTAAAATGACAGGTCCTACTGGATCTTTGATTTAGATTATAAAAGATACTTTCACTGAAAACCAAAACACATTAGGAAAGCTGACAATTGCATCCATACTAGAGCAATGGTTCAGTTCTCTTCTGTTGGGGTCAATCTGAGTCCCAATAATTCATATACAGTCCAAATCATTATTCCTTATGTTTTATATATTCTTCATGACCACTTAACTCTGATTTTAGACCGCTTAGCTATTGACGCGCATAGTGACAAAGGTTAACATTGGTGGGCATGTTTGGAAAACAAAGCAATGAAATATCCTAATTCCTTTAGGAGGCTTTCCTAATCCTTACACTCAGGTATGCATCCGAAAGTAGCAATATTATAGATGATGAACCAGAAGCATTATTTATAGAGAATGCCAATGTAACATCACGAAATTTTGTTCTTCTTATCAGCTATAGAAATTAATAGTTCTGAAAACATATTTCATTAAGCTAGTATCCTGATGATTATTAATGGCAACAGGGCCCCTGAGAAGGGAGAGGATGGAGCAAAAAATGTTAATAGTCATAGTGCATATAATGGTGATATTGAAGTGGAATCTGAACTGATGATATTCATGACAGTAACTGTGACTCCTTTTGGGATTCAGAAAACTCGAGACGGGTACTCTCAAGACAACAGTCAATGGAAGAAGATAGGTTAACGTTGTCAAAGGTGAGTTTTCCTACTGGGAGAACTTCCAGTGTTAGTCTTTAGAGTATGTACCTTGGACGGTCTTCTACAGCAGAAAGAACATGCACAGCAGATGTGGGCACCTTCTACAGCTAGCTAGTGATTTAAAGACGGGGTTATTAAAGATAAGCTATCAAAACTAGCATGCAGCAGAGCAGCAAGGTCTGTATTATACATATGATCTCTCTGATCAATAGTTTGGCTATTGAACTGAGCCAGTAGGAAAGGTACAACATCACCAACAAACCAACGGTAGTAATTTCTTTTTAATTGTACATTCAAAACGGTGACACGGTATTAGTTAGAACGAATCTCATAATCTTTTGTCTCAGATATGAATCTGATAGAAATGCATTGATCAATGCAATCCATGATTCATTGCCCACAGTCAGACTTACAGCAAGTTGCAACTGTTGCATTTTGCCATTACAGTATTTTGCCTCACTTAGGTATATAGACGAACTAGCCTTAAACAGAGATTTGCTCTGGAAAAAAATTATTAATGAGCAGCAATTTCACCTTAATTTATAGCATAACTTTCCACTTAAAATGACAGGCCCTATGAGCTCCAACTGTTCCATAGAGGCATCCTTGAATAACCAAACAATGAACCCAATTGCAGAATGCCATCAATGCAATCCATGATTCATTGCAGCCTCTTATGTGAGAATAACCAAACAGTGAACGCAATTGCAGAATGCCATCAATGCAATCCATGATTCATTGCAGCCTCTTATGTGACTAGTCATGGCTATGCCCACAGTCAGACTTATAGCAAGTTGCAACTCTTGCATTTTGCCATTACAGTATTTTGCCTCTCTTAGCTATTGACACGCATAGTGACAAAGGTTAAGGTTGGTGGGCATGTTTGGAAAACTAAGCAATGAAATATTCTAATTCCTTTAGGAGGCTTTCCTAATCCTTATCATGGGCTTGGTATTTATACTCAGGTATGCATCCGAAAGTAGCAAGATTATAGATGATGAACTGGAAGCATTATTTATAGAGAATGCCAATGTAACGTCACAAAATTTTGTTCTTCTTATCAGCCATAGAAATTAATAGATCTGAAAACATATTTCATTAAGCTAGTATCCTGATGATTATTAATGGCAACAGCGCCTCTGAGAAGGGAGAGGATGGAGCAAAAAATGTTAATAGTCATAGTGCATATAATGGTGATATTGAAGTGGAATCTGAAGTGATGATATTCATGGCAGTAACTGTGACTCCTTTACGCATAGTGACAAAGGTTAAGGTTGGTGGGCATGTTTGGAAAACTAAGCAATGAAATATTCTAATTCCTTTAGGAGGCTTTCCTAATCCTTATCATGGGCTTGGTATTTATACTCAAGTATGCATCCGAAAGTAGCAAGATTATAGATGATGAACCAAGAGCATTATTTATAGAGAATGCCAATGTAACGTCACAAAATTTTGTTCTTATCAGCTATAGAAACTAATAGACCTGAAAAACATATTTCATTAAGCTAGTATCCTGATGATTATTAATGGCAACAGGGCCCCTGAGAAGGGAGAGGATGGAGCAAAAAATGTTAATAGTCAGATTCATTGCAGCCTCTTATGTGACTAGTCATGGCTATGCCCACAGTCAGACTTACAGCAAGTTGCAACTGTTGCATTTTGCCATTACAGTATTTTGCCTCACTTAGGTATATAGATGAACTAGCCTTAAATAGAGATTTGCTCTGGGAAAAAATTATTAATGAGCAGCAGTTTCACCTCAATTTATAGCATAACTTTCCACTTAAAATGACAGGCCCTATGAGCTCTAGGAGCAAAAAGAACACTGAGAATCTGCCATGCAGTAGAGCAGCAAGGTTTGTATTAAACTATATCTATCCATTGTTGTTACTATCCTCTTATAGAAAAATGGATAAATGACCTATAATAAAATGGCTATAGAGACCAACATGTTTAAATAGAAAATTAATGAAACAACAATTTTAATATTAATGAATTGTTGTATAGTCAAAAGGCTTAGGGTTTGAAAGCGAGACCAAACCCCAACTAGAAAATGTAGTCAAAGAAACCCTAAAATCGAAGCCAAAGCATGTAATACAGCTAGCTAGTGATTTAAAGACGGGGTTTATACAGATAAGCTATCAAAACTGGCATCCAGCAGAGCAGTAGGGTCTGTATTATAGATATGATCTCTCTGATCAATAGTTTCTATGCCCAGAGTCAGACTTACAACAAGTTGCAACTGTTGCATTTTGCCATTACAGTATTTTGCATCACTTAGGTATATAGATGAACTAGCCTTAAACAGAGATTTGCCCTGGGAAAAATTATCAATGAGTAGCAGTTTCATTACCAAAACATTTTATTTTGAACATTGAGAACCTCAAAAATATTTTTATTCCCCCAGATTAGGAAACTCAAAAATGGTTATGAATGGTGAGAATGAAGATATTTGTCATAAAAAGGGAAGAAATAAGTTCCATCATAAAAATGTTCATGAAAGGAGATAATGAGGATAAATATTTGTCATGAAAAGGGAAGATATAAGTTCCCTCATAAAAATATGAACATTTACAGTTACAATGACCATGCATTTGCATTTATTTATGCAAGCAGAAACTTCAGATTCTTTGAGCTATTTAGATTGTATGGTAAACCTGGCTTCAACGTACATTTCAGATGACAAAATTTGTTAATGGATAGGACGGGATTTGTAGTCACGGAAATGAATAAAATACAGGGAAACTTTGAGGATGCAATTCATTTGTAGCTACGGCACAAACTTTAATGACAACAATACACCACCACCCAAAGGTGATATATGTATTAGCGTATAAGAACCCTTTGGCCTTTACTAGATAGAAATAGTCTAAGACCAAACCTATGACATCCAGACAATTAAATAAATTGAAGAGAAAGCCCGGATGCAGATAATAACAATAGCCACATGAAATGTTACAAATACAGAGATGGGTAGGAAAATGTGTTAAATTCCCTTGCATGAATGAAAACGGGAAAATCCCTTGAGGAATACTCTGTGTTGACAGAGATACATCTCAAACTTATAGCCAAAACCCAGCCCTAAACACAGGGGCATTAAGCCAGAAGCAAAAAGAACACTGTATTCATAGCAAACCTCAAAATTTCTTTCAAAGTAAGTGACACAGTGAATAGACATAAATTATCTCACCCATATAGATTGTCTATTAATTGTTCGAAACTAGGTAACACTAAGCGAGAAGCAAAAAGAACACTGAGAAGCTAAGTACAAGCACAATGTAGAGGATGTCTTTGCTAACAAAATGCAGATGAAATCAAGCTAACAGAAAAGTAGACTTTCAATGCTCAAAAATTCTAACAATCAAAGAAGCAGAAGCTGATAGAGCAGGTATGAGAACCATTGTCCGTACCTTTGAGACTGGAAATGTCCACTGAACTCTGGGCGAGAGTACCTGCGAAAGAAAAGGGAGACAAACGGGAGGGTCGGCCTGGGAAAGAAAAGGAAGACAAACGGGAGGGTCGGCTAGAAAACAGCACCTGAGAGCTCAAGCAAAAACAAAAGCAAAAGCGGAAGCGAGTTAACCGAATCAACCGTAACTTTATTATATAACAAGAAAAGTTACTAAACTAACTTACACGTAGCTGACGCTGCATGCATAATGTAAAATAGAATGAACAACACGTATATATCACCTGACTTACTCAACCTCCATCAAATGAGCCTCGCATAACCCCCATCAAATCAGCCTCAAACTAGCCTACGTCATGGCCCAACAGCTGTCATAGCTCACTAAACAAATGTCACTGCCATGCCACCCTAGCTGCTGGCATAAATCCGATGCCCTGCTGTTCAACCTTCTCCATGACATTCTTCTCCCTCTGCCACTTCCGGCATACCTTGTTCTTCCTTGGTAGTAGTTCCTTTGTAAAGATAACACCCTTGCTTAACGAATGCAAAGGAACGAACTGTGAATTCCCCATTGCCAAATTCAAGTTTGAAATTCATGCCCTGAAAACATCGTTTCTCCTCTTGCTACGCTTTTCTCAAAGGCCACCTGATGCCAAGTGCTGAGGAGAACCTCTGGTAAGCCTCCCTAGCATCGATACAGGAAGCACGTCGCCAATTCGAGTCACCATACAGATTAGCTATATTTAAGTTCGCGAAAGTCCATCTTAACCCTAATTCATCTGATGCTCTGCATCAGGCAGAAGTACATTCGTTAGTCACCATACAGATTAGCTATATTTAAGTTCGCGAAAGTCCATCTTAACCCTAATTCATTTGATGCTCTGCATCAGGCAGAAGTACATTCGTTACAAACCCTTCATGGCCGAGGTCAAGGACTACGCCTACCACAGGGCCGGGGAGCCCAATACGAAGAGATCGTCGGGGGTTTTGAAGAGAGAGCGCTATGCTTCCAAGAGATGTGGCTGTGGATTCCAGATCAGGGCAATTGTCCCCATAACCAATTACAATGAGAAAGAGAAGACATTTTCTTATCAGGAAGAGGGGAAAGCCATATTCAAGCTTTATGCGGTGCATTCGGGCCACGAGCCAGGGCCACACGAAGGTAGCACCAGGATCATACATCGATTTGTCAGACCGGCTACGAATAGCTTGATTGATCAGGATCAGCTGGTGTATGGTGATGATTCTGATGCTTTTGCTCTGATCGGCAAGGAAGAGCCGGATTGTCGAATGTCTGTGCTCCAACAGGTCCATGAACTCAGAATGGAAATAGGGTTTATGTAGTCCAAGATTGCAAACTTGTCGCATGATTCTTTGGGTTCGCTCTCCCAGGACTTGTGTGCAATAACCCAGAGGCTTAGAAGTGTAGACGAGGCCATGACCATTGGGTAGAGCCATGAGCATGCCCAACATTGCAGTGATGTGATCTTGCATGTCCGCTGGTAAATAGCCTCAGGACAGAGCACTGGTAGCACTGGCCTATGATTTCAGGCATGGATCTTAAGATCTGAGGCTCCCTTGCTCCCTTGCTTAAACTAGGACGGCAGATAAACTCCTGGACCGACGACCTTTCCTGTGCAACAATTCAACGGAGCAACCCCAAACAGTTCAACTGATCGCAAGGGGGAACAGTTAAGCCCTTCAGCTGTGAGCCGATTGACACCTACACCACAGATCTGTCGACTGGCAACATATAAGGGATATCATCTATCCCCTGTTTAATAAACATAACCTACGACGATACCCCCAATTCTCCGTAATGTTAGCCAATTAACATTAAATGTTAGCCAACTAATGCTATCCCAAAGATAGCATTACTTCACTGAGGCGAAGCTGTACTAATTAACCAAAACATTTTCCTAAGTTTTGAGATCGCATACCTTGTACTGAGGCCAAATAAGACGATCGTTGTTGCCATTGGTTACACGCATCGGCAAACATAAAATTTAGTGGGACATATCGCCAACATATCGCCAAACTTTGGTTTAACTTTGGTTTAACAGAAATAGATTTATCGGTTCCTGTGTCAGAGTAATGCAATCGAAAGGAATCGATTACTATAGTCCCTGCCAGGCCCGGAGGGCAGGGACTAATAAAGTTCTGTGAGCACAAGAGTAGAGACCTTTCGTAAGTACAACCAATAAAATGGCATGGAGAGTCATAAAGGTATCAAATTCAATCTCCACAAATATCATTTAAAAGAAACTCCATCCACAGACATCATTTAAATAATTAAAGTAATAAGTACAACCACCAAAATGGCATGGAGAGTCTAGGATGTATCGAATTCAATCTTCACATATATCATTTAAAAGAAAGAAAATAAACGTTTTGAATACTATGGAAAACCTGGTTCGGTAAAGATAAGGACTCTACAGTTGGATCGACATTGTTTGCGCTGTAGCCAAATAATTTAACTGTTATTCCTTTTATTTTAGTTAAAGTAGGATATGGGTCGTGATTTTATTTTAATTAATCATGGTGATGGTTGATCTCAGTAAGTTTTTTATTTTAATTAATCATAGTGATGGTCGATCTCAGTGAGCTTTTTCATTAAATAATCATGTTGATGGTTGATCTCAGGCACTTTTTCATTAAATTTACTGAGCTCTGGGATGTGTGTACATATAATCGACATGTGTGTACATATAATCGACATGCAGGGAGCACATGTGCGCCCACCGTAGAAGTCGCATCGAGAATAGAATTTGCCTCCTAAATTTCCACCTGTAAAATCAAACGAATCAACAATATTTATTATGAGACATGTCTCCCTGTACATCATGATAGCAGGCAGACATTTATTCCTTTTGGAAATAATTAAAGCATTGCCATAATTGTTTTTAGCTAGAAAGAAAGAGAATGAATCTCTAAAGGTTTTCCAATTACATTTGATGGGCTGTAGGAAGTGGGCAACCTGTACATATAATCAACGTGCAAGTAGCATAGTTGGCTCGCCTACCTAAGCTAGAATTACAATAAATACCCTTGCACAGATTCTCGTGTAGATGGTGTAATATCAAGACATGGTTCCCTTTGATTCATTTATGCCAAGTACATCAGGGTAGAGATATAGTCATTATTTGCATGAGTATTCGCTTAAAATGCCTCATAAATGTTTATAGGTATTACTTTAACATCAAAGTATTTGTTTTATGATACATCTTATGGGTTAATATTAAAAAATTAAAAAATTATTTAAATTAAATTTATTTAAAATTATTTAATTATAAAAATTTATATATATTATATAATATATATATATATAATATATATATATATATAACATGAAACAAGGATCAATAGGTTGTATTACAATATTATAGAGCAATATTATGGTTTATTAATAGCCACATGCTCAAAAAACTATAATTCATAATACTTGTTCATATTACATTTTTTAAATTCATCGATTTAATTAAAAGACAAAAAGGAATAACTACTTTGGAGATGAAACTCAACCTTTGATTTGTATATACTACTATAAATATTCTAGAATATTCCATCAAGGTTAAATCATTACGGTCCAGCTAATAAATATCGATAATTATTCTAAAGCCCAATCCAAAAATAAACAAGCTTATTGGTGTAAAAATACCAAATCTTATTAGTCCCTGCTGAGAAAGGACTCTAGCAATCAATTTTCCTGTTGACCATTATTAGTTTTGCATTGACCATGGCAAAGTTATAATGTCTAACTTGATAAATAATTAAAGAAAATTTTATTTAATTTACAAAAATTAAATTGTTATCATTTCATTGGGTTAAAAATTTGTATGTCTTATTTAAGGGTTTATGACATGTGTACCACATTGCTGATGAAATTCATTCATGTTGAGAACTCACTAGTTTTCACGGGATATTGTAACATAATTAAAAAAAGTGATAAAATTTAATACATATATGAGCCTATATTATTAACTTGAAAGTTATAGTCTTCGAGAGTTTTGAACCCAATCATATCAAAGGTTGTTATTTCATTAATGTAACTAAAAGCCTATTTCTTTAATGTTAATCATGAGACCAAGGGTTTTAATCAACACTCTGAGATAAAGGATGGGGTATAACCTTTTCATTTTAAATTTCTTTTTATTGTTCCTCTTTCCTATTGGAGAAACAAAAAAAGGAACAACAAAAGGTCTTGCATCAAGGATTTGGCTAATTTGTTTGTTGAAGCCAAGAAAAGACATAATAGTCAGACACATGAGGCGACATCTAATCATTCTCTCTTTTGTCTTTCTATTGAAGAGAAGGAGGCTCCCCATGATGTTACCTCTAGCAAACATAAAAAACCAAAACATGCCTTGCCTTGGAGATCTCCGCAACATGATTTATTTAGCTAATAAGTGAATAGATGATCAAGGTATACATTGGAGTTTAGCAAGTTGAGGAAATAGGTCAATGGTAAATATATAACACCCTCCTTCGGCACTTACCCGAGGTAACGGATCCCCTAGGGTATATATGTGACGAAGAGTTACGATGATATGGCTCAACTCCCAAAGTACAGTTAAGGAAGTGGAATTGAAAAACCAAAACTAAACTAACCTTCCTTGTGATCTACAGGACCCCCAGGGGCTAACCAACCACTTTAGGTTCCCAACCCTTGAGCTAACTTGCATTTTAGTTGAACTAGACCCTCATTCGCTCCCATGACAAGCCCTCCATGCGACTGAACCCTCTAGCTTCTCCCATGTCAAGGCCTCCATGCAGCTACAGACTTTTCCAGATAATTTTGTGCTAGTGACCACGAATTAAAGCATTGTGATATTTGTTTTTAGCTTCAGAAAGAAAGAGAATCAATCTCTAAAGATTTTCTAATTAAATATTAAATTTGGTGGCTCTAGGAAGTGGGCAACATGTACACATAATCAACGTGCAAGTAGCATAGTTGGCACGCCTATAGAACCTAGAATTACAATAAATACTCTTGCACATATTGGTTCTCATGTGTAGATATAATCGACATGCCATTAGCATACTTGTGTTTCCTCCATCTTCATCTTGAAGAGGAAGAGGTTGTAATATCAAGGCAGGGTTCCCTTTCATTCATTTATGGCAAGTACATCATCATTATTTGCATGAGTATTCGCTTACAATGCCTCATAAATGTTTATAGGTATTATTTTAACATCAAAATATTATGTTTATGATACATCTTAGGTTAATATTAAAAAAATTATAAAATTATTTAAATTATAATCTTATTTTAAATTATTATTGTATGAAAATTAATTAATATATAATTTAACATATATAATATATATATATATATATATATATTATATTATATATATATAATATATATATAAAATGGAACAAGGGTAAATAGGTTGTATTACAATATCATGGAGCAATGCTATGGTTTATCAATAGCAGATGCTCAAAAAACCATAACTCGTAACACTTGTTCATATCACATTTTTTAAATTCATCAATTTGATTAAAAGACAAAAAGACATAACTACTTTGGAGATGAATCTCAACCTTTGATTTGTATATACTACTATAAATATTCTAGAATATTCCATCAAGGTTAAATCACTACAGTGCACCTAATGAATTTTGATAATTATTCTAAAGCCCAATCCCAAAATAGACAACCCTGTTGGGGTAAAATCTTATTAGTCCCTGCCAAGGAAGGACTTTAGCAATCGATTTTCCTGTTGACCATTATTAGTTTCGAATTGACCATGGCAAGTTATAATGTCTAACTTTATAAACAATTAAAGTAATTTTTATTTTAATTTTAAAAAATAAATTGATATCATTTCATTAGGTTAAAAATTTATGTCTTATTTCAGGGTTTATGACATGTGTACCATGTTGCTGCTGAAATTGACTCATGATAAGAACTGGCTAGTTTTCACGGAATTACCATTTTTCACAAGATATTGTAACATAATTAAACAAATTTATGAAATTTAATACATATATGAGCATATATTATTAACTTGAAAGTTATAGTCTTCTAGAGTTTTGAACCCAATTGTACCAGAGGTCGTTATTTTGTTAATGTAACTAAAATACTATTTCTTTAATGTTAATCATCAGGCCAATGGTTTTAATTGACACTCTGAGATAAAGGATGGAGTATAATCTTTCCATTTTAAATTTCTTTTTATTGTTCTTCTTTGTTGTTGGAGAAACAAAAAAAGGAACAACAAAAGGTCTCGCATCAAGGATTTTGACTAATTTATTTGTTGAAGCCAAGAAAAGACATAATAGTCAGACACATGAGATGAAATCTAATCATTCTCCCTTTTTTCTTTCTATTGAAGTGAAGGAAGCTCCCCATTATGTTACCTCTACCAAACATCAAAAACCAAAACCTACCTTGCCTTGGAGATCTCTACAACATGATCGATTTAGCTATAAGTGAATAAATGATCAAGGTATATATTGGAGTTTAGCAAGTTGAGGAAATAGGTCAATGGTAAATATTTAACACCCTCCTTTGACACTTACCCAAGCTAACTAGTCCATCAGGGCAAATATGTGACAATGAGTTATGACGATATGACTCAACTCCCCAATTACAATTAAGGAATTAGAATCGAAAAACCAAAACTAAACTAGCCTTCCTCATGAGCTACAAAACCCCCAGGGGCTAACCAACCACTTTAGGTTCCCAACACCTAAGCTAACTTGCGTTTTAGTTGAACTAGACCCCCATTCACTCCCATGGAAAGCCCTCCATACAATCGAACCCTCTAGTTGCTCCCATGTCAAGGCCTCCATGTGGCTGTAGAGTTTTCCAGGAAATTTGGTGCTAGCAACCCTGAATTTTGGGCCACCTTTTCAGGGCTAGGACTCAAGCATTTGCACAGAACTTGATGAAACTCTTAGGAATGATTAATAAAAAGAAAACAAGGCCTCTATTGTAAATATTGAATAATGACCCAGCCTGACTCATCCTAACCATGACAAATGTTTCGTTAAACACATCATGAACTTGTAATGTAGGTCATAACAACATATCTAAAGATAGGGATCTCATACTTATCTGAGAATTTTCAAGAAGGTATGATGCCCTCTCACATTATCTGCATTATCATCTATTAGGTAATTCATTTATTAACATATCATCTACTCACCAAAACATTATGAGATGCATAACTCAAGACTGTCATAAAACCATACTTATAACCAACATATTAACAATGATAGAACAACCATTAAAATCAAATAATAAAAAGCTCATTTACGCATAAAACATAAGGGGTAAAGAGCTCTTATTAACCTATGCAAATCAAACCAAGTCAAGGACTTCCACCTACCACTCGAACATATATTGGGCTGAACCAAATCTATTTTGCATCCAATCACTCATGTGCCATATTCTAAGGATGAATGTGGGATCTCATGGAATAAACCAAGAAAACCAAACAATGTCTTCTAGAGGCCAAACCACCTCAACCCTCAACTAGTGATTCCACCTCATGGTCAAACATCACTTACCATCACCAAATCGGTCTCCATCCAAGTTGTCCAAGGCTCTAGAGTGTTTGTTCCAACTCGGCTTCTAGGACTAGTAACTCAACCCACTGCTACCATTGGACTCCAAATCATTTGTTCAACCAAGCCTTCCAAGACTAGTAACTCAACCCACCAAGGGCTCTAGGACGTTTGTCCAAAAAAGGCTTCCAGGACTAGTAACTCAACCTAGGTTGTTACAGGGCTTCTAGAGCACTTGTACAGCTAAGGCTCCAGGAACTAGTAACCCAACCCACAACCAAAGGAACATGAACACCAACCAAAAAAAAAGAAAAAAAAAGAAAAAAAGAAAAAAACACCATGGCTATCCAGGAAATGGAAAGGCTTAATAAAAACAATTTTCAATCTAGGCAATCCTTCATGCCAATGACATATTGTAACCAAGAAACCACATGCATGTGCCATGCATGCCAAAACTAGCGAGGAAATCATACATGCAATTTGGTACCTGCAAGTGAAATCCATTGTAGCTACGGATATTGTTTTCCTCTTGCATTTTCCTACTTTTCCTTTGCCTTCTTACTCCAAATCCCAAGTATGCCACACTCCTCCAAGAGTGCTCCAAGAAAACTCTAAGTGTCGAAGAGTATGATAGAGAGAGAATAGAAGAGGGAGCTCCAAGCTAAACCTGACAAAAGGTTGTGAACTAATCCTCAAAATCTTTTTGATTAGTGAGGCCTCTATTTTCTTCATTTTCCTCCTCACATAAAACATGTGACCTTTCACCTTCCTTTTCTACTATTTTCCATTATTTTCATTAAAAAAATGTCAATTAATGCCTCTTTGTCTTTTCCGTTGCCTTTTCAATTTCCATAGCCATTAATTAATCACAAATGATCACATCACTATGTTTTTTTCCCAACATTCAACTTGGAATACATGTCTCATAACCTTCGATATTATTTTTCCTTCATTAACTTTATTACATGGACTTTTAACCCAGAATTGTTACAAAATGATTGCCATTAATTTAATATTTTATGATAGATGCAGTTTGCGCTTATAAAATTATTTTATTTTAACTCTAAAGACCCAAACAAAGGCTTAAATCCAATGAGTTCTAGCCACTGCTAAAATCTACCATGTTGAATGTAAGGTAATGGATATTTATTTATTATAACTAAATTTCATTATTTAAATATTCATATTGGAATGAACAACAACAACGTGATGTTGTACACAATGGAATTTAAATATGAATGAATAAATAACATCATCATCATTTTAAATTGTATTTCATGCCAATTACAAGGGGTTTCTATGTCAATGATAAATAAAATTGATTTTAATATATGTCCCAACAACTTGTTACTGTAACGGAACTAGGAATCTAAGTACTTCTCAGGTCATGGAATAAATATTTGTATTATTTATATTTAGAAGTATAAAAAATAAATCAATTTAATCGTGTATAATAAATTTTATATATATATATTTTGTAAAATTTTGTTTTTATAGTGTAAGGATCCAAGTACCAATCAGCTAATAAGTGATTAAATAAATATTTGCATTATTAAGAATAATCTGAGATATCTATATTGCAACATCTGCCATTTGTTTATGTAATGTGAGGTTTAAGATACAAGCATCTAAACAATTATTAAGTAATTAAGTTTTATTTTTTTAATTAATTAGAAATTTGTTGGTGTAAACTTAATATATTTGTTAAGTGTATTAAAAAAAATATATCTACATATTACAATAGCTTCGTCTTAAACAAACTTTTCATGTTATTTAAAAAAATAATAATCATATCATTTTACTTTTTATTAAATTAATAAATGTAATTAAAAAATTATTGATTTTAAAATTAAAGTGTAAATAAAAATAACTAAATATTATTTTAAATATATTATTAAATAAGAAATTATGAATTTAATTTCTTCAATTAAATTTGTGCTATATATAAATTTATTTCAAATATTTCAATTTTATATTTTATTATGTAATAATTTATTATATTTATATTGCATATAAATAGTCTCACACATATATTTATTTAAAATTTCATCAAAATAGTTAAATACTTATGTAATTATCTGAATTTGTAGAGTGTTATTTTCATGATGTGTAGCAATTATCTAGCAGTGTATCATATTTTAGTATTTCAATGAATTGTATTAAACTAAGTTCTTGAATTTATTTTAATGTTTTTGGTACGAGAATTTACAATTTATTTTTCACTTTTACTTATTTATTCATATATATGTATATAGTTAATGGGTAGGGGTAGGGAGTGCGCTGCATTCAACAACACTTGTTTATAGTGAGAAGTAATATAAAGAAGTTTTATTATACATGTTATTGTCTTCAATGTAAGTTTAATGAGATGAAGTATTAGTTACTATGTGCTAAGTGAGAATATTTAAAATATACTAATTATTTTTTGATTGGTGTGTATGATTGATGGACTTACCATTTTGTTGGAATTTGGTCCTATCATTAAAAGAAAAAAACCAAACATTGGAACCAAATTTGACTATATCCTTTCCTCCTAGTTGACAAAAACATATCATGGAATTTTATAAAAAATTGATAGTGATTACAAAGACATGCCATTTCAATTTCATAAATAGGGACTCATGTTTGTAAGATCAACGGGATATAGGCCTACCATTTATGGATAATATGATATTACATGCAAAAAGTAAGAACACTTGGTCAAAAACTTGTATATTATAGGCTCATAATGAATATTAAGAGAACGAAACATCATTTTAAAGGATAGAGAGGATTAAAATACCAAAGTCAATGAGGACTTTTCTTGAAAGACATGATAGATCTCAAATTCATTAGTTAAAGTGCTGCATAATTGCATGAACTAAAATGGTAACATAGTTACTAGTAATGATAGATAGGGATGGGCATAAAATAGAGATTGAGTAGGAAGATAAAAAAGGTCAACATAGAATATTCCAAAGGTGAGAATCCTAGACACTTAGGGAACAATATTTATCTCCCATCACCTTCCAATATTCCATTTAATGTTAAAGCAAAGCTTCAACTACAAAATTATGATTGCCAAGATAATGTGAAAATGTTGAATAGCTAGTTGAAATAGCTAGATTTCTATTTTTGCCTTTACCAAAAAAGCTCAAAATTAGAGGAGTTCAAGGAAGACTTGAAATCATAGCTTTTCCCCATATGGTACAAAGAGGAAGGACACACGAAATGGTAATACTTTCAATTAAAACAAGGATAATGTGTACAACAATGGATGTCCAAATTTTGAAAGCAAGGCATAATGTTGGCTATCTCTTGGGAAGAGCATGGGCTAGTAGTGAAGCACCTTAAAGGCCTATTTAGACATATTCAAACGAATTATGGACATTTAAAGCTAAAAATATAGATGAAATGAGCAGGAAAGATATATACATTAATTTTTCACTTGAAAAACAAGAAATAGCAAAAGGGCCAAGAAGATACCAGTAGCACTAAAGTAAAATACATTGTAACCACAACCAAAAGCAAAAAGGCACTACTAAAAATTGTAAACAATATGGTTTAGATGGGATTAAAAATGCAAGGCTCTAGAACTTTCATCTAGAAATGCATCCAAAATGGTAAAAAGCCAAGAAACAAGCAATAGAAGTACTAAGATGAGAGAAACATAGGTAGAAAGCACATGTAATGTGAATGAAAGGGTGGTATGAACCAACACATTGAGATATACAAGGGAAAGTAGATACATAATATCGTATTCTAAATCGAATCCCAAATGAAGGATTGAATTACAAATGGTTTTTTTGGTAATGGTTCTCAATGTAATTTGATGTATTATCCTTGGTATATAAAAACTTATGATCCAATACATCCATCCTCATTGGGTTAGATCTAAGGTAAATATTCCATGAGAATCACTAGGAGACACAAAATTAGTTTTTCCATGAAGGTTGGTTTATGTTAACATTGTAGAATGAGAAATTGGGTCACTTGCTGCAAGTGAAGTGATATTTGGAAACCTGTATGTATGGGTTACCGATGAAAATTTCATGAAGAATAATAATGAATGTCAATTGGTTAAATGTGTTAATTCCTACCATGTAAAAGAAAACAAAAGAAGAGGAAGAACATATTCATTAGTATAAAAATAATGAAAAAAAAAAAGAAAATTTATTTGGATAAACAAGAACATAACATCCCTCATATCTAATGTGCTAGAACGGAGGAGAAGAGTAAATGACTCATGCTTCAATTTCGTTCATGGCTTATATTTGGGGTCAAATGGCTTCCTAATGGGCAGATCTCATATGAAACATATCCAAAATAAACACTTAATATTTAAATGGCTCAAATCAATGCATAACAATTGGAAAAAACTTGAAGTTTTTGCTATGGAAATGAACTTCATGGCTATGGAAGTTGGGAAAAAGGTAGGATGATGTGGTTGAAAATTTGAAAGGGACCACACTACATATGAAAACTTTCCTATAAAATCCAATTCTTGTGCTAGTTAAGCACAATTCAATTTTAGGAATATGGATGAAAAATTTAGTTCCAGTTAGGGATCATATATATGGGGGGTATGGAAACCCCAGTTTTGTTTTCTTAATGTTTAGGTATAGTTATCTAGGATGTGCACCATAGAAATACCCTACTATCATATTCCCTATCTATTTCTTTGTTTATAAAATAAAATAATGGTAGGGATGTTACTATTTAATCTCGAGCTAGGTTTTTCTTTGTAATTATTTCTTTTGATTTAAGAAATATGTGTGACTGCCTAATGTAATAGCCCTTTAACATATACGATTTCTAAAAATATATTTATGAATATTGCACTTCAAAATTTCTTGCTCTAAATACTCAAATAGCTTGTTATCAATATTTAGTCTATGCATGTAGACCAAATCTATGTATGTAGAGCCAATTTGAGTATGTAGAGTTTGTTTGTATATGTAGATTTAACACTTAGTGTTTGTTATTTCTAAATATGTTAGCAATATTAGTTTCCTAGTTATTTTTAGGGTTTTATTTCTATGTTTAGATATGTGTAATTAGTGCACAAATTTTTGCATGCTATAAGATCATGATTTCTAAGTCACTCTAAAAATCCTAAGAAGTTATTCCATGTAAATTTTATTTTGAAGAACCTCATGCAAGAAGATATATGACATCTAATTGGTGTATCCTCAATCAATATAAAGTTATAAGGGGAATAAATAGGTTAATGGATGATACAGATTGGATTACTATATTTTTTTCACCCATCTCAATGTTTTTAGAATGGAAAAAGTGGAGGAATTAGCTCACATGTCCATTTTACCGGCGAGACCCAGTTTGGCAAAATGGGGTCTAAAACCATTCGGGAGTGTTTTGAGGCATCAAATGATGTTTTTTGGGGTAAAACTTTTCCTCTTTGACGCAACAGATTTTTTTCCTATTCTGCACGCAAAGACCTTTCTAATGCTGCAAAAATCATGTCAATTAGAAGTACGTATGCAAAAGTTATGCCACTCAAAAATTTACCTTGTTATTTTCACCACCATAATTTGAGAGGATGCCACATCAATCCCCATTATTCATGAAAAAAGGGCTAGAAACGTGATTATGATGAAGAAGACTCTAGAAGGGTCTATATTGTAACTTTAATTAATTTTTGAGGTATTCAAACCTAACCATTAATAGGCTATTAGGTCGTGGTATAATAGAGACACTAGGAGGAAAAATGGTTTCATTTTTTACTGCATTTTTCCATAGCTAAGAAAAAATCGTTGAGGATGATAGGAGATAGATCACGATGAGAGGATTTGTGCACTATAGTATCCCACATGACATAGGCCATACTTCTTTGTAGTCACTGAAATTTTGTATTAAGAGAAAGAGAGGAGAGTAGCTTCACCTTCCAGTTGGGTTTTCTCTCAAAAGGGTTTTCGAGGTCATATCTTGTGTGAAATGTGTGTGTGTGATTTTATTTCATTATTATGTACTTTTTGCATAATTTTTAATTCACATGCACACACTAATAATAGTATTCTATAGATCCATAAATATAAAAAGAATTGAAACTATAATAGTGTAGAATTCCATATTTTAAATGTAATTTTATAATATCTGTTATGATAAAATGCCTAGTGAAAAATCCAAATTAGTTTATGTATCAAAGGAATTCATTTGGCAATGAAAAAATTGTGCCAGCTACTAGGCCTTTTGTTTGTCAATACTACCATTTTCCATATACGTAGTTGTATAAGCCCATTTGTTTCTTACAAGTTTATTTACTTAGAAAAGTGTGTTTGAATACAAGTATCAATCACTAAGAGGGGTTGAAAAAGGATTCTTCTACTATTGCTTCATATCATTTTGGTTGGTAAAATGCTTCCTTAAATTTTTCTACATACAAATTCTAAGGAAATTAAGACAAAATGGAAGTGGTTAATTATTTGGAACAAAGAGTGTGTTCTTCTTCAATAAAAATGATGACTAATTAGAATAATAATTAATTCCCTATTTTTTTGGCGTCATCAAGAAACTTGTGAAGCTAGCATAGGTTTAGGTTCAATAGACTCATATGAAAAAGGTGATGAAGTAGGAAGACTTGAGTTTTAATCGTCATTGTTATCAATGGAGGAAGTGGAATGATACAAAATATAACAAAAGGGTAATTAGGAGAATAATTAGTTGGTATATAAGAAGTACAAGGAAATGGAACATGCACCAAAATTGGATCACAAGTTGAAGATGGAACAACTAATGAATAAAAGACGTAGATGAAGATACCTTATTCAAAATAACAATATATATTAATATTGAACTGTGCATTATTGGATATAATAATTTTGCTACCCTTCACATATTTATTACTAATTTACCAAAGTTCACTTCTTACTTGAATGATGCTATATTATTCTCTTTTTATCAAATATATCTACCTACAGATCATAACCAAACACTTGAAAGTTGGTCATTCCATCCTTATTCCAATCTGATGTCTTACAAATCCTTGCAAGGAGTGAAATCAACTATATAATTTACACTAGATATAGGTCCTGATAAAGAAAAGGAATCATATCCTTAGCTTAGGTCATGCATTTAAGTATTTCATTTGAGGTTTGTTTTTTTTAGTTTTCAATCCCATATTTTTTCATGTATAGTGTTGTATATGAATTCCTTATACAATGAAATATGTGATAATCCTTTTGATAATGGATTCAAAACCATTATCTAAATTAAAATTTTGAAATCAATTCTCTATAAAGATCTTGAATGAAAATTGTTAAATTGTCCACTCTAATGTTTAAGGATATAAATCCGAGAACTTCGGTTAAAGTATTCAATGAATTGTAAGACATACTTAAGCCTAGAAAAATAAACATAAGGAAATGGACCATATAATTCACTATGCAAATGATAAAAGGGAGTTGATGCATGCTAAGAGACATATTTTCGTAATCTATCATAACATTGTTTTTCAAGGATGCACTAGACATAACCATCATGTCTTCAAGTAACAAAAGAAGTTCCTATTAAAGTATTTTGATTAATACATATTACAATGAATGGTATTTGAATGTCCAAATTGATCATGACAAATATGTTTTACATCGTCACTATAATAGCATGCTCTTGAATGTGGAATCCACTTATTAAAAGAAGATGTTGTTTCATCAAGAGAAAAAGAATAGTAAGAAAGAACATATGTTTTGGAAGAAGGATTATAGAAAGAAGGGGTAGAAGAGGAATGATCCATATGGATCTTTTTTTCTTCTAGTCTATTTATAAGTATTCCATATTATTGAAATAATGTACTGCCCATATGACCATGCTAACCAAAAAATGTTACCATGTTTCCTAATTCTCTTGTCATTACACTTACCTTCTTTACATCATTTTGAGAAAGATAAGAATAAGTGGGTTTTTGACCCATTCTATTTCCAATATTCTAAGGTTTTTTCTTGTATGTGCAAGTGAGTTCTTTCTATTGTTTCACTAATTTTTTATTGGTTGTACCAAAAATTAAGCACTCTAAGATATAAGGTCTTATGTAGATATTGAGATAAAAAATAAAAATAAAAAATGTTTAAAAAAATTCTAAAAAAAATAGCATGACTAAGTAAAACCTTCACAATAAGAATAAAAAAAACATTATAGTCATTTCCAATATTATGAATAATAGCATAATTATTTTGATGATCATATTTCTTAATATGATGATCATATTTCTTAATACTTCAATTTGAAAGAAAAATTCAGAGTCTTAAAATTTGATACATACAAAGTATTTAGCATTCACAACCATAAATTAATTTTCAACTTCATATCATGAATGTTATTATGTTTACTACATAGTTTTTTAGTATCCACTCAAACTTCATTTGAATTTAGTATCCACACAAACTTCATTTGAAGTTTGAAAACATTGAAGACAAAACTTCAATTATTCATAGATCAACATCCAAGTGAGTCTATGTCCTTAGTATATTTTAATATCCCATGGTTTTCCTGTAATCCACCTGAGAGGCAATTTATTTTCCTTTGTTGTTGAAATTTCCTTAATCCTTAACAAACATCCTATATAATATTTGTAAAAAATGTAATTAGACTACATATACTATAATTATTCAACTAAAAAACAATGCATTTTCAGAAAAAGAACATTCATAGTCATGTTCAAGTGCTTGAAATTAATAAAATGAGAATTAAAGGTGGTTTAGCAAATTGAGAGAAAACAAGTTGAAAATAGTAACATTTTCAGATATTTACTGTTTTGAAAGAGAAATTAGCCTAAAATAGTTATGCTCACCCAAATTACTCAAAAATGACAAAGTTGTGCCATTTTGAGAATAACATAAATTATTATTAGAGCAGGTTCTTCCAGAAAATAAAATGTGGTGGTTTGGGAGTGTGGTACATGGTAAATTGATTAGACTAGTAAAATGGAAAAATGTAAACGTAGCTATAAACAAGACGAAACATGGAAGGTAATGTGGAATTGTGACATGTGAAAGTGGATGCCTCAATGTAGCCAGTGTGTCAAGTGGAAACATGTGCATATGGAAAAGGATGAATGACAAAGTTTCTTTTTGGAAATATGTGCTACGGTATGCATTGAGGTGAAAATATTTAGGAGATCTATTAACACATATCAAAAATAACTATATAGTATATAGTTTTATTTTTTAATCTAAAAAATAAATGTAATAATTTAGGAGTATCTTTCACATCGATTATCAAGAGATTACAATATGAATTTTTTAAATAAAGATTATATACCGATTGGTATTTCATCTTTAGAGTATCATTAATATCAAGGATAAGTTGATTTATTATGTTAATTATGCGTAAGATATGATTATGATCGTCAAATTAGTATAATATAAATTAACCATAAATAAGAATATTATACTTAAATATATATTAGTCTAAGTTAAATTAAAAATAATTTAGAGTGTCAAAATATCATAATTTTTTATGCTAATTTTCTTTACCTAAATATAATATGGGTGCATTATATGATGTGTGCATATGCTATTATTTACAATGACTAATACAATATAAATTAATAACAAAGAATAATACTATACTTAAATATATATTAGTTTAAATTAAACTAAAAATAACTTAGGGTGTCAAAATATCATAACTTTTTATGCTAATTTTTTTAACCTAAATATAATGTGTGCATTATATAATGCGTGCACGTGATATTGTTTACCATGACTAATAGAGCAAAATGGATTCTAACTAATGTGACCACAAGTATCAAATGCATTATTGATGTATGTGTTGTTTAAATAAAAAATGTTATAATAATGGTTTTATTTTTAATTCGAAACTTCTTTACGACTAATAGTGGGATTCTAACTGATGTAACAACAAGTAGCAAATGCATTATTAATGTAAGTGTTGTTTAACTAAAAGAATGCTATAATAATAGTTTTACTTTTAATTTAAAACTTTTGTATGACTAATAGCCTATAACTAAAACCATTACATAAATAATGTATGACAACCACACAATCCATTTAGAGGGAATATTTTTATTTTTTATTGGTTGGACATGGGTTATATTATGAGGTTTTATAAAAGAGGGATAGGTTTTGAGGCCTACACCATTACCTAAGAAAATAAAAAAGGTCCACAAGCTTGAAATGGAGCTTTTATGACACATGGGAAGGAATAGACCTTCAACCACCACATAAACCTTCTATAGAGAATCTTTGGTCTACGAGTTACATATGGGTTCTCTTAGGAGTTGTTATGCACCATGTATGGTTTGGGTATGAAAATGACAATCTTGGGCCCAAAAATAAGCTTGTAAGAATCATGGCCCATGTATACTACCACGCGCTACAAGATAACATTTCTAAAGGACATATTTGGACTACAAGAGGGGTATTGGATATATTCATTGTTGAATCAAACTAACACACTACATCACCTCAATAATAGGTCAACAAACAATAGTAGTGCCACGATAGAACCTAGAGGAATGGCATACACTTTTTGGACTCTTCATATGAGCTAAAAGAAATCATATAAAGCTCATTCGATACCTTAGTTGTTTAGTAACTTTTATGAGTCTCTATCAATATTATCATATTTTTAGATGATATCATCCTCATCTACCATGAAGTTGGGTCCTTACAAAATTTACTTAATATCTTAACATCATTTTTGTAATATTCAACAATTTCAAGATAATCTATGAAAAACGAAAACCATGACCGTTAACATCTCCTTAAAGGAGACCAGCAATGTGATTCTTATTCGAAAAGGTGAAGGGGTTGAGATATTCCTTTCATATGTAATTATGTGAGTTATCTTCTCCAACCCATGCTTAAGCTTAACTTCAATATTATAATATAGAATAGGAAATGGATATCTGTGATCTAGATTTAAACAGGAACGTAACAAATTACAGAGATAACCATAAACACATAGATGCAGTGGAAATAATACTTCATTTCATTAATGTAAAATACTGAAATATGCTTACAAACAGGAATGGAAATAAACGAGCTAGGGCGATTGTGGCTTATCACTGAGAAGATATGTGGCGGCTACATGCCACTGAACTACCTTACAATGAGGCTCAAGGGCCTTTTTATTATTGAGCAATATGAGCAAACCCTAAGCCGAGGAGATGTAACACCAAGAGTTTATGGGCCCCGTTGGGATGAGTTAGACAACCAACTTCCTGAGGTTGCGACTTGGTCATATTATCTCCATTTGACACACATGATAGCCCATTAGAAAGATCTCTTTGAGGACTACGATGGAAAAGATGATTTTAGATAGAAAATCGCTAGCGGTAGATTTCCAAAAAAATGTCGTTTAGGGCCTTAAAATGGCTCCGGAAGTTTAGGACCTGAAAAACTGCTAAAAACAGTAAAATATGCTACAATTAAGGAAACTGAAAGAAGCAATGGTGGGAGTCCAAGTGGAATTGGCAAGTGGCCACCAATATCCACCTGGATCATTCCTCCACCCTTATGAAGCAATGGTCCCCATTGCGTTGAGTTCCTCCATGAGATGAGGGAAATTCTGTTGAACTTGGTCCTTGGTGAGCCACTTGCTCTGGTGAAGGGGTTGGCCTGCTTTGACAACTCAATACAGTTGGATATTCTACTAGCGAGTGTGCTTGATTTGTGTGTCCATGATCTGATCAGTTGCAGCTTGCTCCATGCAATCTGGATTTAACTCTATGGGTTTGAGCTATTCTACAATGTCAAATGTGTCTAGCAATGGTGGAAAGTATAATTGAAGGCGGTCCACATTGAACACTGGGTGCAAGCCAGGGAATGGGGGAATGTTGACCTCAAATGCATTGTCTCCAAAAGCCTTGGTAATGGTGTAAGGACCATATCATAGTGGCTTGAGTTTCTGATAGGCTCTGGTAAGGCATTCCTTTTGCAAATGCAACTAGATTTTGTCGCCCACCTAAAACTTGTGTGGCACCCAATGTTGATCATGTCGCTGCTTATACTTGGCATTTGATTTCTCCAGAATGTCATGGACCTACTGGCGAATATGTTGGATGTGCTCAATGAAGTTGTTTGGCTTATATGTTTCGAACTGGACATGAGCCGAATCTGCATGACTAGTTGCAAATGGCATGGCCACATCAATGGGACATAGTGGCTGGAATCCCAAGCCCACCTGAAAAGGGCTATGGCCAATCAAGCTGTGGAGAGCCTGGTTGTAGTTGTGCTGAACATAGGGGAGGGTCTCATCCCATGTGCGTGGATGCTTTGAGTTGTACATGCGCAGAATGTGTACGATCATCCTGTTGACAACCTCTGTCTAGCCATCAGTTTAAGGATGGAAGGTTGTGGACTTAGTGAGTTTGGTGTCCAGCATCGACTAGAGACTGGACCAAAATGTACTAAGGAACCTGTTGTCCCGATCTGAGATGATAGACTGTGGGATCCCAAAGTGTACTCACTCTCATTTGACGAAGAGTTTAGTAGTGGCTTCTGCAGTGATATTCTTCTTACAGGCCGCCATAATGGACATCTTTAAGAACTTGTTGACAACCACAAAAACACAGTCATTTCCATGCTTAGTGGAAGGAAGAGCCAACATGTAATCCATGGAGATGGATTCCCAAGGCCAACTAGGGGTAGGCAGTAGGGTATAGAGGCCTTGCTTCTTAGTGGCCGGTTTGGCAATGGCACAGGCAGTGCATGATCTGATGTACTTCCCGACATCCTGTCGAAGATTCGGCCAACAGAAATACTTCTGTAGTACTACCACCATTTTCTTAACCCCAAAATGCCCAGCAGCGCGATTGTAGTGTGCTTCCAAATTCATCTTGGCACGCTCGCTTGAAGGAACACAAAGGTGACCTAGGTGGCATAACAGGGCATCCTGAAGGTGAAAATCTAGAACATGATGATCGTCCAAGAGTGTCTGGTATGTGTGGCTGTATTTTGGGTTGTTTTTATAGAGAAGTGGCCAATCAAAAGTCTCATACCCACAAGAGTTGAGCACGGTGGTTAACGCCATGATCGGTGGTCAAATAAGACAATCTACAACATTATTGGTGTTGCCCTTCTTATACTTTATATTCAAATGGAATTTTTGCAGGTATGTGGACCACTTCTGATGGCGATCATTTTGCAATTTCCCTTAGGTCTGTATGAACTACAGGGGTCGGTGGTCTGTGTGGATGACTGTTTCCTTCCCCAAAATGTAATGCTTCCATTGTCGACCGGCCTGCACAATGGAATACATCTCTTTGTCATAAGTGGGATACTTTCTGACTGTGTTTGAAAGTGTCTCACTATGATATGCCACTAGATGCTTGTGTTGACTAAGGACTGCCCCAACAACGTAGTTAGAGGCATCTGTCTTGACCTCAAATGGTTGTTGCAGGTCTGGTAATGTGAGCACTGGTGTCGAGTAGAGGTGATCTTTCAACTCTGTGAATGTCTTCTATTGAGATTCAGACTAAAAGAATTTTTCTTTCGCTCCTCCCTTGGTGACTTGACTCAAGGGCCAAGTGATAGAAAATCCCAACACGAACCTGTAATACAAGTTGGCGAGACCTAGAAAGTTGCGAAGCTCTGTCAAAGTGGTTGGAGATGGCCAATCCTGAATGACTTGGATATTAGCTGTATCCACATGCACCCCCTATTCGTCAATAATGTATCCCAAATACTAAACCTAGGTCATGCCAAAAGTGCATTTCTCCAAATTGGCACATAACTTGTGTTACCGAAGTGTTTAAAGAACCTGTCAAATGTGGTGGAGGTGTTCTTCCCATCTTTGGCTGAAGATCAAGATGTCATCCAAGTATACCACTACAAATGAGTTGGTGAATGGCCGCAAGATGTCATCCATTAGCATCATGAAGGTTGCAGGAGCATTCGTCAATCTAAAAGGCATAACCAACCATTCAAAAAGGCCCTCCTTGGCTTTGAAGGCAACTTCCACACATCGAAGGGTTCGATTTGTAGCTGGTGATATTGTGACTTCAAATTGATCTTGCTGAAATAATTTTCCCCCTTCAGTTGGTCTAGGAGGTCATCAATCCGTGGGATCGGGTACCTATTATGGACAGTGATCTTGTTCATTGCTCGATAGTCAATACAGAGTCTCCAAGTCCCATCCTTCTTTTGTACCAACATGATCGAGCTCCCAGAGGGCAATGAACTCGAACGGATGTGACCTTTTTGCAGCAGCTCTTGAATCTGCCTCTTGATTTCATTGTTCTCCAGAACGGAGCATCGATAGATTGGTCCATTGGGCAGCGATGCACCTGGGGTCAGATCGATGGAGTTCTTGACCTGACAGTGCAGAGGAACCCCTGTGGGTGAGGTGAAGATGTCCTCATACTCCTCCATGACGTTGTCCATCTGTAATTGTCGTGTGGAAGGGGCCCTATCTGGAGGTCATCGTCATTGTGTTCTTCTTTCCTTGAGGGCGTATCATCAAGAAAACAAATTTCCCAGTTTTGTAAATGAGCTTACTGCATTTTTTTTCAATAACCAAAGAGATGGTGGTAGGCGTGCTACCTCTCGTATCCTGTACAACTTATTTCCCAAAGTAATAATAACAACACAGGGCCTTGATTCATACACAACATGTCACTTCCACAAGTATGGTTGTCCTAATAATACATCTCAAACTTCAAGGGGAGCAATGTCACACAATACCTCATCCATAAAGGGCTTGATGTTGTATGGAAGGCGACACTGCTGGCTCACGCGAAGATCCCATCCTTGGTGAAGCCACCCGATGGTGTATAGTTATGGATGTGTTGTGGTCGATAAACCCAGCTGCATCACAACCTCTAATTAAATGAGGTTCTTTTGGCTCCTGGTGTCAACAATGAACTCTAGCGAGGAGCCCTTTACCCACATCTAGGAATGGAAGAGATGCTCCTCCTCCTCTTGATCTTCAAGTTCCTCCTTCTGGATCTTCGTGGTGGCAATGGTGGCGTTGGGCTCCGCATCAATAATCTGCTTCCCTCTGTCATTCCCCTTGGTAGGTTCTGACTCAGAGTCAGAACATGCATCCGATTCTGAAACCTTTAGCTTGGCCACTAGTGACTGCTTGGCCCGACACTCACTTGTTTTGTGAGTGGAGCTCTTATGGAACTCACACCACTTTCCCCTATCCTTTTTCAGCTCCACGATGTTGTTCTTTGCTTGCAGCTTTGGCGGGTTGTCTTCGGTCGCCTCGCCTTGGCTTTGTCCTTTGTTCTGCGATTTGGGGGAACCTTTCCCTTGCTTCAGATTCGCAGATCCAAAGTCTCTCTTCTTCTCTTTAAAATCTTTCTCGATCTTGACAGCATATCGGTATGTCGTGTCGAGCGAGGAGATGTTCAAGAATTCTATTTCTTCCTGGATGTATTTGTGTAGGCAACTGTGGTATTTGAGTACCAAATGCTGCTCTGTATCCTTGATACCCAACTTTGTGCGAAGGGTATGGAAAATATTGGTAAACTCTGACATGTCTTAGTCCCTTCCCTGCTGTAATGTGGTCCAGCTTATATAATGATCCTCATAGCTTCCGACAGGGTAGTATTGCTCCTGGATGGCATCTCGAAATGAATTCCAAGTGGGTGTCGCTGAAAATAGTGGGCTTGTACTTTCATTCTTCTGCTCGCAATAGGTTTCCCACCAATCCTTGACATGGGGGGTTGCTTTGAGAAGAGTGAAAATAATATTTTCCCGACTGGAAAAATCATGAACAGAAAAATAACCCCATAGCAAATTTAACCATTTATTGGCAGCATCTGCATCTATCTAACCCTCGAATATGGGGATTTCAAAATTAACTTGTACCTTAAATGGTGTGGTGTTTCCAAAGTAGCTATTGGAAGCCAATGCGTCACCCCTAGATAGTCGCTAAAGGATCTGGGCAACGTTGTCCATCGTCGCGTTCCTTTGTTGCTTTAGGTCTTCTTCAAGCAAGATTTTCATAAGATCTCCTGCCCCCTCATCTTTCTTTTCATCTGCCATGGGAGGTCGTCGGGATTTGTGAGGCTAGTCTTGCAAAGGTTCGACCAGTTCAAGCCCTAACTCTTTATATCCTGACCTTGTTTGGGAGATGAAAAGAAAAACAGAGAAAAAAAAGCAGACCGCTCTGATACCACTGATCCGGATTGAAACAAGAATGCAACAAATTATAGAGATAACCATAAACACAGAGATGTAACCGAAATAATACTTTATTTCATTAATGTAAAATACTGAAATATTCTTACAAACAGGAATGGAAATAAACCAGCAAGGGTGATGGTAGCTTATCTCTGAGAAGAGGTGGCGGCTACATGCCTCTGAACTACCTTACAATGAGGCTCAAGGGCCTTTTTATTATTGAACAATAAGAGAAAACCCTAAATAGCCAAAACCCTAACCCGAGGAGATATAACACCGATAGTTTATGGGCCCTGTTGGGGTGAGTTGGACAACCAACTTCCCAGGGTCGCTACTTGGTCATATTATCTCCATTTGACACACATGATAGCCCATTGGAAAGATCTCTCTAAGGACTACAACGGAAAAAAATTGTTGGTGGTAGGTTTCCAAAGAAACATCGTTCAGGGCCTCAAAATGGCTCCAGAAGTTTAGGACCCGAAAAACTACTAAAAATAGTAAACTTTGCTACAATTAAGGAAACTGAAAAAGTGAAAGAAGCAATGGTGGGGGTCCAAGTGGAATTGGCAGGTGGCCACCAATATCCACCTAAATCAATCTGGTTGTCACTACTCTTGAAAAGTGATGTTTTCAACTTAAATATCTAGAAAGTTGATAAATATCTAACTCTTCAACTCATTGAGCATAACTTCCCTCTTATACGAGTGTGAGTTTTTGGGACTGTATCTTCAAGGAGTAGATCTACATTGGATTTAGGGAGTTGTTTTCAAAATATTATCCAAAAAAATTCATGTCAATAGGTTAGTGTTTCATGATATCTTTCTTACAGAATTTTGCACAATGCCACTAATCGCATCAATGATCTTTCATGTGGTGACAATGATACATAGGTTGAAATGAATGGGAAAAGCATAGAGTGATCTTCTTTAATATTCTTATACCCATATCTTGTTCTCAAATCCTCATTAAGTAGGTAGAGCATGTGATTGATTCATGTTGGTATGTGAGGTACTCTTCATGACCTAACCTCATTAACATGATCTTAAAATACCACCATTTTATAGCTTCTTACTAGATGCTCTTGATATCTCCAAGGGAAATATAGGCAAGGACATACATATGATGCTTAAAAAGCCTACCATTGGTCCACATACTCTAAGTGCGAAGGAGACATTCTCTCTCAAAACCTAACATTACTAGACATTTATCTCCAATGTTTTGATGGGCTCATCCAACCAACCCTCAATGTGCATTGGACACCAAAGACCTTGCTAATTTGGGGTCCTTCTCACCAAAATTATAGTTTTCTTCTATCAACTTTCATTGAAATAGATTTCCATATTCCTTGGCATCATTATCTTTGCCTCTTCTCCTTAGATTCGAAGATTGAGGAACACTTTAAATTTGGATGTTGTCATTACCACAAGATTAAAGGACAATTCTTTAGCCTCATAAAAGATCAGGGAAAATTCTAAGGATAGAAATTTATCCTAAAGTTTAGAAACCTTAGTGAATGTTACTAGTCCCTAATATGCAAAGTGTAAAATGTTTAGTGACATTTTGTGACAATATTCATATTTATAATAATTTTATATAGTCTCTATAAAATATTGACGATTTTTAAGGTAAAATAATTTTATACTATAAAATATAAAATTTAAGTGAATAATTTTCAGAGAAAATAAAATTCACTGCATGTCTTTTTTTAAACATAGAAAATTAACCCACCTATAAATATTATCCCTTATAATTCCCCTATTAAAAAATTCATTCAATTCTCTTTTAAAAAAATCAAAACCAAAAATGATTCTCTCTCCTTCCTGGTAATTTTCAACTCTCATTACCAGCTTAATTCACATTTTTGAATAATAACGATCCCTGTTATTAATACTCTCGAATTCACATTTTTGAATAATAATCCATAATAACGGTTCCTCTTATTAGTCCTCTCGAAAACTTTTGGAAAACAATATAAATTTTCTGAAAAGAGATATAAGTAAAATCGATTACTCATTGCTTCTTACATTTCAGTGTCAAATAGCTAATCAAAATGAATTAAGTTGGTAGAGCGAAATTAATTAATTAACTAGTAATTAAAGTTAATGAATTTTAATAAGAATAGTGTCATCTAGAGTTAAGTTAATTAATCAACTAGTAATTGAAACTAGTGAATTTTAATAAGAGTAGTATCAGGAAGTTGCCATCTTGCATCCAAGAAGTTGCCAGCGGGTACTGGATTGCAACGTTTATTCGCATTCATGCAAGTAACACTAAACCATCGGCATCGAGCAATAGTAAATCATCGCCATAGTAAATCATCGCCATATTAATTATAACACGAGAGGTTCCTTTCCCACAGCTACTTGGATAATCTTTTGAGTATCAAATATTTCGATTTTTTTAATGACGATCCCGTATCGATATAAACTGTGTGAACATTTCATTAGTCATACTACGGCACAATCTGATCATATCCGATCTCATCAAAATAGAGCCCACAAGAGCCCTTGATTGTTAGTGAGCACTTACTCCACTCATCCCCGGACCTCATCCCTTCATCCATCACATGGCTGTCAGGCAATCAAAACAATCTCCTAGGTTCGAAGGTATACCAGGAACCATGTTTTAGCGGAATTTAGCAATAGTTTATTGCAATCAAATCAACCCCTAGGTTCGAGTGTATCTTTTATGATAGGTTAGGTCGAACCCTCGGCGACCACGTGGCACTTTTGAGATTCTGAGATAAAATCGGTATATGTATATATACCATCGTATGCTCTGGATTAATTATGCAAAGGGAGTTTGATAAATTTCTGTGTTGTGAGTTAATACTGAAAGTTTCTGCCTGACGATTTTGAAACTAGTACATTAAACTGGCTTCAAGCACCCGTAGAATGGAGGCCCATGGAAGTAAAAGGCGTATGGTGTTGAATTTGGAGATTTTGGAAGCTAGCAATGTTATAGTTAAGCCTGATGGGGGTACAGACAGTATGTTTGTTCGGTATTATCTTCCGACTGGCAAAGGGCAGGACAAGAATATTGCAATGAATTCAAGGGAAGTAATGGCAAGGTCAAACCCTCAATGGAAGCAAACTTTCTGCTTGGAGTGCGGAGGGATTATGGACGATGTTAATGTTATTCGGGAATTGCAAAAGCAGTTTGTTAGGTTTGAGTTGAGGCAGAGGAGCGGCAAAGTTAAAGTTCTGGGAAATATGTTCAGAGCGTCCAAAGTTGTGGGATGGGTTGAGATACCATGGAAGGATCTGTTGGCATCTCCCACGGTATCAATCAAGAACTGGTACCCCTTGATGCCCAGTGTTAGCGGAGGATCAGAGCTGCCACCCAGTTTGCAACTCGCAATCTCTCTTAGTGATTCGGTTTCACAGCCTGCTCAAGAACATCGGCCACATATGGAAATATATGGTCCACAAGTTACGGGAAGGGAAAATGAAATCAGAAGGAACTTTGAGGATATAAATAGACGCATTAAGCAACTAGAACGAGATGGGTGTGGATGCGTAGGAAAGGTCTGCTGCCAAGGCCTCCATGAGGAGGGTATTTTCGCTGCTGTCGCTTGATGAACAGTGGCAGCCACCAGACCTAAATGGAAACTGGTGCAGCCTTTATGGGTTGTTGTATATATCTTGATTTATATGTCTTCATATTGAACTCTATTCTTTGCACAGAACAAATGATGGAGGTCCAGATATTGGATATCTTGGTGTACCGACTTTACTGAAAATTATACAATTTTTGTTCAGAGTATTCGCAACATTCCAGGAATATATTTGTTTCATTAAACACTGCACTCTTTTAGGAATGAAAGATATTTATCTTTATTTCATTAAACCATTGCACTCTTTTAGGAATGAAATATATTTATTTCATTGAAATACTGCACTCTTTGGGGAGTGGAATAAGGTCTCACTTTTTTATCTCCATTTTTATTTTAATATCTGGCATCAAACATCGAGAAACCCCAGAGGCGTAGTGACCATTGAACCACTGCACTCTTTTAGGGATGAAAATGAGGTCTCACTTTTGGGGAATTTTCTCAAATATATCTCAATGAAGAAATTAAACATTGCTTTGTCGTATGTTTAACGAGATTACTCACCTTTTCTGTGGGAGGTAATAAATTAGTGTAAGAAAAAATAGAAATTTTGGTAAGATTATGGAAAAAAAATTGAAATTTAAGTCACAGTTATGAAAATATAATTATTTTGAATATTTCAAAATTCTGGATAATACTGAATTTATTTTTACCATAAAAAAATTTAAAATTCAAAATTTAAACACTCCAACATTCTAATTTAATTTAAAATTCAAAATTTAAACACTCCAACATTCTAACATTCTAATTTTTGAAAAAAATTGATTAAATTTGAGGAAAAAAAATACAGTCCAGACTATCAACTTTAAATATATCAATCAAGATTTAAGAATTTGTTGGAGGTTGTTACCGATTATTTATCTTCTATTATCTATAAAAGTATAATATTTTTTTGATACTTTTTAAATTGGAATTTATGCTCTTCAGTGATGGAAAAAGTAGAACATGTTAGTTTGTGGAAAGTTGTCGCACACTCTTTTAATATTTATCAAAGTGGAAAGTTGTTCGACAATATTTTAATATTTATTTTTTATTAGTTTAATATCTATCTTTGATTATATAAGAGTACACATATTTTTTATTTAATATTTATATTTATTATTAATAACGATTCTCTTTTTATTCACAATTTTAGAAAATATATAAATATTTTATTTTATTTATGCAATAAAAATAAATTCAGTTTTCATTATATGGTGGTTGATTTTTAAAGATTTCATATAAATTATATATATGTATATATAAATATTAAAAGAGAAAAAATGTGATAAAAATTTCAAATTTGTTAATAAAAGTTTTAATTTTAGGATGATTTATAATTAAAATTAGTTTTAATTGATTAAAAAAACATTTTGTTTAAGATATAATCATGTTAAGTAATTTGGTGTAATTGAAATACTAATAAACAAATTAGTGATGTTTTATATTACTAGTATAAATCTATTTTAAGTATGGCTCTAGTATTTAATTTAAATTTGTAATTCCAAAAAATGTTTGTTAGATTTCAAGGAAAATATAACCAAAAAAAATACTTAAAAAGAGATAAAATGTAAAATAGTGAAACTATTTCAAACATTTTATCCATAAGAACTTTATTTCTTTATATCATATATACATAATTTTTTTAATAACATATAATATATACACAATTGACATTAATATATCTTACATAACATGTACATTAAGACATTTTATGACGCGGATGGGGAGTATTGTAACTTCCTTCTCTTATTTCTTTGTAGCCTTAACCCCCCTTGCCTATCAGAGTGCACAACGACACATACACATTTTTTTCTAAATATCAATATTAATTAACATTGCGATGAAGGAAACAAAGACACAATATATACATAGAAACAAAGCAATAAGATGTGTTTTTTCTTAGAATGCAAGTTTTTGTTATTCATTTAAGTTGTATTTTTATTAAGTTTTTATGACCAAATTGCATTGATATTTAGAGGGAAAGAAAAAACTTGCAGGTTTGACGTCCTACATGACTTCTAAAGTCATGCCTCTCTGTACCAAATCAACTTTGAATGACCAAAATTCTTTCCCAGTGAATCAAATTCCTATGACCCAACGCTTGTGATCAAATCTCCTCTTTCTCCAAGCCTCGACGTGCATATACCTCCATGGATTAATTCTTTTAGCGGTTATGAGTCTTGACCACTTTCTTTGCATCAAATGATGACTCAAAAATAGTTGTTCTTCTAGATGATCCATGCAAGCTTGTGATCACGCACCTATCTTCCTAGCAATTTTCGACCTCAAAAGTCATTTTTACTTTATTAAAACACGACAATAGGAGTAGCAAAAAATACAGGCTTGGGTGTGCCAGCAACTCCACACAACAGGAGTATCAGAAACACAATCCTAGGATAGTTAGCAATATAAAAATGCATGGGAATTGTGGTGCTTATTTTCCTACATTATGAACTGAACCATAAACTTGTTTTTGATTGATGAGGATTTCTCAAGTCGAAGGATGCTCCTTCATGTGACACCCTTGGTAATTAAATATGAGCTACTAGCTCATGTTGTATTTCTTTGAGTGATTGAAGTAGCTTATAGGTGTGTTAGCTCTTTTTCAGTCACCTACAATGCATCTTCAAATCTCTTGTTTTTCCATTTGACTAAATACTCTAGATGCTCCTTTTAGTGGGTCTTCTTTCCAACTGTTGTGGCCAAAATTTCTTACACCTCTTTAATATGTTTAATTGGAATTTGTTCCTTCCATTCCCTTTGTGTACCTATACCCTTACAATCTTTCCCTTCATCGAATTCATACAAATCAACAACATTGAATATTGGTGAGATATCCAAATTTTCAGGCAACTCTAATTTGCGTGCATTTTCAAAAAGAAATCTAGGAATTTTGAATGGGCCTATCTTTCTAAATTTCCAATTGCTGTAGGTAGCCCTTAGAAATCTTTCTTTCTGTAGATGTACCATTTCCATCACTCCTTTTGCAAAAATAATCGCTCCTCTTCAAATATGTTTTCGTCTTATATCTATCATTACTTTGTTGTAGCCTTTTCCTCACCTATTCATGCATATCTTGCATGCTATTTGTAAAATTTCTTGCATCAATACTCTTCCTTTCCTTTGAGTCTAGCAATTTTATCAAGTCCACAACATCTTCTAGTGGCCTTTCATAAACAATATGAAATGGACTCTTACTAGTTGACCTATCCATGGAGTCATGTATATGAACTCAACATGTGTTAAGACCATATCTTATAAATAGGATTAGGATGTTCACCACTTAAACTTCATATCAAATTCCCAAGACTCGTCTTCACTATCTCAATCTATCCATATGTTTGTGGATGATAGGATATTGGCTTGATGGGGCCCGACCCAAGTTCAAAAGTGATTTAGCCAAGCAAATCTCGGTACTACTAGCCCTTTCATCAACAGTCTATGGAGCACGGATTGAGGTCTCACCCGAAGTAGTATGGGAGGGTGCTAGAACCAGGTTTCTGCACCCTGAGGATGTCTAATATGTCGTGCTTAGTATGTGGTCCAACCTTCACATTTACTATGCTACGTGCACCTACGGGCACCCTGCACCCTGTGATACTGTCTTTGCGTAGTTCTAGTGGCCACACGACCCTTGTTATTTAACCGAGTATTCCTTAATTAGTCCCCATTAGCTGATTACTTAGATTAAATTTACATATAAGCATTTATACGAGTATTTATCTAGTGCGTGCAGTAAATAAATAGAGTAACAACAAAGTATAACATCCAAATAAGGATTCAAGAATAGGTGCATAGAATAGTCTTCTTTATTAACTTTTAGTTCCCAATACAAACCCAACTCCACCCTACGCACTCAGTTGCAGCGGTCCGTGCACTTAGTTGTGGAATCTAATAGGCCTCTGTGCACTGAGCTGCAGAGCCTCTTCCTACTACTACGACCTAATACACTTCAACTTTTCTCCTATGCTCTAACCATGCCTTCACATCTATCTATTACTTGCTTGCCAAAAAAATATCTTTTCACTTAGAGCCTCGCTCTATTTATACAATCCCATGGTCCGCAGACCATGGGTAGGCTAACACAACTTTACATTATTTTACAATTCTTAGGGCAGACAACCCTATGGCTCAGCCTAGACTTTTGCACTTTGCACCCACATTTCACGGAGTCTCATCATACAATTGACCAAAACTCAGGCTTTAAACTCCAAAACCTACTGCGGGGGATCTCATGCTCAACAGACCCCAAACACAATCATCGTGACTCATCTTGAGTCACTCTACTGGTGCGGCGATCTTTGCGCAGAGTCCATCCAACAGGTCTCGCGTAGCTTTGGTGTCTGCGACACATTATTCCGCTGTCTGTTATACTTGTTGCACGTGTATCTCTAAACTTTCATGAGCAAGGTCACATTCCTATCTAACCACATAAAGTTCCTGTATTTGTGCTAGCTTTCCTTCAATGGTAGATGTAATTGTGAAAGCTTCATCGATCCATGGTTGGATGTGCACTTTAAGCGGGGCTTCTTTTCTTGCGTGGTGTCTAATTGGTGCTTTAGTGCCCTTGCCTGTTGTAGTTTGGTGAGTCGTTGAGTAAGGATAACTATCTACACAGTCCCCTAGACACTATCGTACTCATGCTATAACTCATGCAGCTATGTCTCTAGGCGCTATAGGTTAGGATCTTCCTGTAAGTATGTAAGCATGGTTAGTGCTTGATCCAACATTGTAGTGTAGTCCTGTATTGCTTAGCCAATTTGCTCCAACCATGTTTGAATAGCGCGGGCGCACTGCTCTCTTACCTCTGGGGGCGTGGAAGGTTGCGGCTTCAACCGTCGCTTGGCGATCTGCAGGTTCAGCTCCAACTAAAGCTTCACCATTTCCTCCCTTGCCTCGCGGACTCTGATCGCCAATCTGTGGACCTGCTCTATTACTAGTAGCTCTTCCAGCACAACCAACTCGGGTATGCTCCTACAGGCATCCTCTACCACCTGCTCCAGTCCGTGAGACTGTGCAACCAACTCATCACGCTTGAGGATGAGATAATCCATGTTCATTTTCTCCTCATTCAAGACCTGGATCGTGCAACGTTCCGTGGCGTGAAGCTCTTCAATGATGCCATCTCATAACTAGTACAGAGTTTCACATGGTAGGGCTACCAAGTTTAAGCTGACGCCTTTCCTGCTGCTCATCACAGCCTAGTCAACCTCGCTTGCTGCTACTAGGGTGCCTTCAAGCAACACAAAAGGGTTGTCCCTATGGGCTCGCAACGCCTGTTTGGCTTCTGCAGTTCCTGTTGTGAAGTATAGAGCCATTGTACCTATTTGGGTGGGTTTTACCTGTAAGCCTTGTAGTTGTGTGATGAGTGCTCCCAACACAATGTTCTGCTCCATCCTTATTTCCTGGAGCGCGTCCTTTGTGACCTCACGAATCATTGTGCCGATGTTAAACAGATCACCTTCTATGAGCGTTATCGGGTCGATGGACGTCTTTGTCGCCTTTACCTTCTTCCTAGGAGCTGTTTTCTCATGGATGTGTGGCCGCTTGAGTTGGGTCAATGCTAAACTGGGGTCCACGCATTTTTTTATCCTGTCCACTTCCCCGGTCTACTGCCCTGTGGACATCTCCTGGCCCTCCTCGGGCTCATCTGTTGGCATTGTTGTGGTTTCGTTCATCTGCGGCACTACTGTTGCATCGGTCGTCTTCTGTTGTGCGACTACTTCTTGTTCCTGGCGCCTCTCTTCAGCTAGTTACACGATGCACAACTTGGTGTCCTTCTTTATTTGTTGGGTTGCAACCTTCTCCATTCCTGCCAAGTCTGGGGAGCACAAATCCGAAGGCCATGACTCCATTACTACGAAGATCATATCATCTGTTGTGATGAATGGAAGCTTCACCCATTTTTGCACTAGATCCTTGCCTGCCCGGATACACAGGTTATGCATATCTACCTTGAACTCTGCGAGCTCTGCAAGCTATTATAAACTATGGGAGACAGTTGTGGCCTTCAGTTGATCCACATTCGGATTCTTGCCTCCATGAACACCTAGAAGACCTTTTTCTCCCGAATCCTCTTCATGTTTTTTGTAGCCCAGAGTGAGGTGTACCTCGCAACTTCAACTAGATCATCCTCAATACTATAAAACTAATTGTCCTTCGACAGTTCCCCTACAACAAACAAGATGGATAAGAGCAACCACGCATAGTGGAAGGTCTTACCCTACTCCTGGGCCTCCTTGTAGTTCATCAGAAACTCCTTATAGAGGAACTGCACCCAGTTGAACTATACCCCCTCTACGCACTACTCTGTCAGTGCAATCACAAACGCTGGTACTTCGTCAATGCAAGATTTCCTCATCAGCTTGCCAGCCAGTAGTTGGGTAGCTACGTGCATCCCTTTGTCCTTAATGCTTGTTATTGCATACCCCCTATTTTTCTTCTGTAGTTTATACTTGGCCTTCATGGCTTCTGCAAGGGCCAAGTCACTGCTTTTTCCTAGTATGGCTGCAAGGTGATGTCCTTTGAAGGGCAGCCAAGAAATTCTGTGAATTAGGTTGACCATAATGGGAGTAGGCTCCTCCAGCCAGAGATACCCTTCATGCACCAGGAAAAATAGGTGCCTGATGACAAAAATGGTGATGGGTGAATGGTGGTAGTGTGGCATCCATCGCAGATGGGGTAACCCAACCTTCTCCACACTGCGCAACCATTTCTGCTTCATTAAACTCTCCATGGCCAGGTGTGGGAACTTCTCACTGTCTGTGAGGTCTCAATCCTTGAAATTCATGGTAGGTATTCATCCTAAAGGTGGACCTTCAAACATTATATCATCATGGAGGAGCGGGGTCTGGAGCACACTCTTCATGGCCTCCAAGTCTATTGGTATATTAGCTTTCCCTTTCCATTGGGGGACGTATGTAGGAAACTTTTTCACAGAAGGAATTGGTGAGACATCCTCTGCACATCATCTTGCGCCTCAATTTGAGTGACTAGAGCTTGCAAGTCTTCCTCCTCTTTGTCTGATTCAACGGTGACGACTTTTCCCTTTTTTGCCATTGACAATTTTCCAAACCGTGGGCTTCTTAGGGATACACAGACTGGAACCATAGTTTGTTTATCTTTCTTCGGTCATAGCGTTCGTGGTGATTTTGGAACTTCTGGTGCAATTGTCACCTCTCCGGGCTCCTCATGGGCCATATGGGGCTCCATGGTATCTTCGACGAATTACACTCTTGTTCTGGTAGCAAACATCGTGTCTATAGTCAAAGGTGGTAAGAGTACGTGACGCTCACTGCTCTATAACTAGTCAATTCTCACACAGCCAAGTGTTGCCTCGTGGCTAGCCCTAGGGATTTTATAGTATCTTTTGAATTTGAATTTGACCATTCCCCCCACTTCTGAGTCATTAATGCCTTCTTGGCAGTAGATCATCACAAATCTAGCTCTTAATTCGTGTCTTAATTACTTGTTGCCCGCTCCTTTTTGCCTTAAATTGGACATCTTGTCATGAACAGTGACACAAATGGTCACTTCCCAACCTACCTGCATGGTAGTGCAGCCCCCTATGCGCGGGTGCAACCTCTGTGACATACTAATCCTCCGTGCAACCTCCTTATCACACAGGTCCCATACAGACTCTTTTATAGTCCCGCACTCTCTTTCAACTACTTGGAGTGCTGAGACTATGCTCCCTACGGATAGTCAAGTGGTCGTACAACCTGTGTGAGGCTTCAAATTAGATTCTAGCCTAGTCCGCGGGCACTCCTCAATTGCCCTTGCGACAATCAGCACCGTGTGTTCTTCCTTATGTGGTGTGCTCCCGTGGTTACTTTGTCTAGTAAGGTGCGGTCGCAACCATGGTAGCAGAGCCACAAATTCTCGGTGGAAATCCTCTAATGCAGTATTATGGCTATCCATATCTTGTCCTGTCGTTCTTAGTTTATCGACGTGACATGCTTGCGCGATTTTGTTTTCCATTTTGTTGATTTCTGCATCCATTAGCATGCTTTTCTTCCTCAGCCATACCCGATCTTCTTTGAGTTCGTGAATTTTAAGGTTTCCTCACCGAATGGCTTCCTGTAACTACATAATTCCTTCGTCCAAGTCCTCACGTGCTGTCCCACCTATGAGAGCTATTGCGTGAGGATTCCTTTCTTCCAAAATTATGGTCTCAACTCTACTCTTCAGCTTCGTAATCATCTCCGCACTCAAGTTTTTGCACATGGCCCTGTAGGCACATCGAACCATTGGTACAGGTAGATCCCAATCAGTTCATCTCGCCTAATGAACCTTGTTCAGGACTCCACATATCTTCTTAAATGTTTCTACATGGAACGTTTATGGTGTCTGTCACCTCTCCTACTACCGTGTCCTGTTCCAATTTTAGATCCTAAATGTGGGGTGTGCTCGAGTGCGTTGCCTAGCACACGTCTGTACCCATTGACACCGGTCGGCGCATAAGTTTCTCTGTTCTTGCTGCCCAACTCTCATTCAAGGTTGGGGGCTTCCAAACCATAGGCCAGTCTACAAAATTCTCTTGATGTGTACCCCACCATCATGTGGGTGTTGCGCGTAGTGCCCATTTCAACGCATCAAACCGTTGTTGTTCCAGTACTGCACTTTCAAATTTATTCAAAAGTTCATCCACCTCTATCAATCCATCATATGTTGGCAGCTCTCTTGCCTTTAATTTCATGTAGTGCAGTGATCTAATCATCATGTTGCAATTCAACATTGTCACTTCGTGCAACCGATTCTGCCAACGCTCTACCTCTTCATTTGAATCTAAAGTGTAGGAACTTTCACGCTCCCATGAGATCCCTCCATCTGTAGTCAAATTCACCCAATCCTAGGCACGTGCAATTATCTTGTAAATACAATCAAGATCATCATCGTTTTCATCATCGTGCACTAGTTCAGTGTAGCACGCTCCTTCGGCTAGGTCTAGTGGGACTACTACACGTAGTGACTTTTTCTAGAAGATCATTTTGTGCTTCTTCAAATTGATGACTCCATTCATATCAGTGGCCCAGTCTATTCCTAACAATGCAGAATAGGGGTTATTGTCATCGACAATCTCTATCACTTAAAAATCCATCTGTGTGCTCACACCTTCAATATCAATTGTTACCCCTTGCAACCTTCCCATGGGCAAAATATTCTATTGGTTTTCCATTCATAATTGAATAAGGGACCACTGTAACGCGGGCCTGACCATACATTCCCATGTTTGATTCAGTAATACATTCCCATCCGAACCTAGATGTAGGATTACCTAATCCATTTCATATTCCCCAATCTGTGCAGTCAACCTCATTTCTCTTCCAATGCACAATGCATGCTTCCCCAATTTCCGGACAATGCGCAGTTCCCCTGACCCTGCGCCCCTGGTGATCAGTTCCTGTAGTCCTTTAACCACCTTGTTGTCACACAATAGTTTCATGCATGTCTCCAGAAAGGTAGTAAGCATTGAAGGATCCATTCCTAGCTCTAGTTGATCCTTACTACCGAAAGTGGAGGCCTTGGTGAAGCCCTTCTTAGCTTCCATGAATGTCTCCTTTGCACGTTCTAAGTCAAACTCGAGTTCCTTTGCAAGAGCCTTGCAAATGCACGTACTTTCCTCTCGCTCCTTTTCCTTATCCTCTCTCATGTTTGCACCACTTCTGAGCATCATGTTTACATTCCAGTCCTCTTCGCGTGGTTCAAACCTCATCATTTGTATATTTCAAGTCGGGGGAGGCTGGAATACCCCGTTTTCGTGCATCTGTGTGATCAACATAGTACAATATATTGTTTCATGATCTAACTCAGCACAATATGAGAAATATATCCTCGTCAAGTTGGTACAATCACGAGCATAGTGTCCTGGTCCTTCGCAATTTAACAAATTAACTATCTGTGGCCCATTCCGGGTCCCATTCCTCCTTGTCCTCAACCTCGCCTCTGAAATCTAGCGCGCGCCATCCCTGCAGTTGGGTCGAGGGCTCACGTTTTTTGTCTGCATCCTATAGCCTAGGGTTTGATCCATCATTAGCTCGTAGGTGTGAAAAGTGCACTTGTCGTGGCCTACCAACCTGCAGAAATTACAAAACAACTACTGGGGTGTCTGTGTATACTTCTGCAGCAAATGACAATTGTCTATCGTGTGTTTCCCTCCTATCTGATAGATCGCGCACCATAAAGAAGGTGTCGTACTCGGCCCTTCCTACGCCTCTGGTCTCAACAACGTTGGCCCTCCTCTTGCCAAATAGTTCGCGAACCCTGGACTGTGATCCTTGTTAGGTATGCACCATACTTCCTCGCACACCTCTGGCCGCAGTGCCCTATCCTAGTTCAAGCTTTGCATTTCCAAACACAGATTTTGTAGTTGCATGCGGATTTGATAAACTCCCAACCAAGGGTCCTGTATCGGGATCTCATGTAATCTCATCGCCATCTCGAATGTTTTGGCTTTGCTAGAAAGTTTCTGCTGTGACAGTGCCATCCTCAAGTGTGGTGTCAAAGATGATACAAAACATGTGCAATGTTGTGCATCCATTAGTGTCATATTAGCCTCATGAATCATACTCTTCAACCTTTTGGTCGGAAGCATCACGATCTCTTTAAACCCAATGATTGACTATGTCTCTGATTTTGGCCTACTAAATTCTCTCTTCAACGCATTTTGGATCTCTGTTATCCCTACATTTGGGTGGTTGTTAGAGTGCTTGATGTACCACGTTAATGCATGATCCTGTAGTATGCTCACCAATGTAGCCCTCTTAATGTTGTTATCCATGACACCTTTTTCTTCCCATATTGCTCTTACCATGAACCAAAATTGGTCCGGACCCTCATTCGCTACTCCTCTAAATACTAGTAGTTTGATTGCGCTTGCCATATCTAACATTGGAGGTGGGGGAGGTGGAGTGGGTAGAGATGTAGGTGAAGGAGGTGAAGTGGGTGGAGGTGTGGGTGGTAACCATGGAATCCGCTGCCTTATCAAACTGGCTATACTTCTCGAAGAAACTTTTTTGAGCTCGGCCTCGCTCTCCCGTGAAGGTGAGATTAAGGGACTGTTTTCTAATTTTTCACTAATTCCGCTTTTGTGGATTCTCCCACTTCGCATAGTCCCAAACATTAATTTATTCACATAACCCACTTTTCACATAACATAATCTTAATCCAAGTATTCAAATATTTAATATACTTACCTCACGGTCCCTTAAGAAAACATTGCTCTGCCTCACTGTAACTGACGGTCATGTCCACCACAAACTTAGTGATAAATCCTCCTATTATTTGATCGAGCCAGTGGTCCACAACCCACGCTATCTTATCTTATGAGGCTTCCAATCTGTGCACTAATTCTGAATTCCACACTATTGGTTGGTCAAGCCTACACCTTCCCTAGCTGTCAACTAACCTTGTGATCCATTCATACAGTTCAGAAGGAAAGGATGCAAATATAATCTCGTGGATTTCCGTATACACATAGCGATCCAACCACTTTTTCTTAGATACTTGTGGAGTTCTATTTTCCTATGTTGTGAAGTCGTGAATATTCTTGTCCAACCACTCTTCAATTTCCTTCTTTATTGGGTTCCAATGGCACGACATCAAGCATCCCTTATGCAGATCCCAGTCTTGGCAACGAACCATTTGTTGGCTTCATGGGACCTGACCCAAGTTCATAAGTGATTTAGACAAGCAAATCCCAGTACTACTGGCCCTTTTGGCAACAGTCTGCGAAGTGCTAACTGAGGTCTTACCCGAAGTAGTATGGGAGGGTGCTAGAACCAGGTTTACACACCCTAGGGATGTCTGATATGTGGTGATTGGTGCATGGTCCAACCTTTTCCTTTTCTGCGCTACGTGCACCTATGGGCACCCCTCGCCCTGTGATATTGTCTTCGCGGAGTTCTAGTTGTCATGCAACCCATGTTATTTATCCAAGTCTTCCTTAATTAGTCTCCATTAGCTGATTACTTAGATTAAATTTACATACAAGCATTCATACGACTATTTATCTAGTGCGCGCAGTAAATAAATATAGTAACAACAAAGTATAACATCAAAATAAGGATTCAAGAACAAATGTACAGAATAGTCTTCTTTATTAACTTTCAATTCCAAATACAGACCCTACTCCGCCTTGCACACTGAGCTGCAAGGGTCCGCGCACTCAGCTGTGAACTCTACTAGGCCTCTGTACACTCAGCTGCAAAGCCTCTTCCTACTACTACGGCCCAATACACTTCAAATTTTCTCCTATGCTCAAACCATGCCTTCACATCTATCTATTACTTGCTTGCCAAAAAAATATATTTTCACTTAGAGCCTTGCTCTATTTATACAATCCCATGGCCTGCGGACCATGGGTAGGCTGAGAAAACTTTACATTATTTTACAATTCTTAGGGTGGACAACCCTATGACTCATCTTAGACTTTCGCGCTCTGCACCCACATTTCGCGGAGTCTTATCATACAATTGACCAAAACTCACGCTTTAAGCCCCAAAACCTACTGCGAGGGATCCCATGCCCAACATAGGATGAATTGTATAATAGTTTAGATCCAATATTATTCCAAAGTATCCTCTACAAGTGACCAATCTTGTATCTATGTTTGAAATAATGGTTCTTTTGAAACCATCAAGTCGAACACTTCTTTGAAGAATAAAACAACCACTTCAATAACATCATTTATCTTTTTGTAGGCTATGAATTGTGCCATCTTTTAAATCTAATCTACAACAACCTTCACTAAATCATACTTCCTTTGTGTCCTAGGCATCTCCAAGGCAAAGTCCATGCTCACATCTTCCTAAGGCATTTTTGGTACCGAAAATGGACTATAAAACCCCGTATTTTGGCTTCTACCCTTTACTAGTTGGAAATATCTACAATGCTCAACAAACTTCTTGACATCCTTGTTGATGCTAGGCCAAAATTACCTCTCCCTTTCCAATATTCTAGTCTTTCCCATCTTTTAATGTACACCAAAGCCTCCACCATGTACCTCTTTAATAAGATTCATCTTTACTGATCCTTAAGGAAAACACAATTGTTGATTTTAATATAGAAATCCTTATTGAATATGATAATCCAAGCATTTGGTTCTATTCATGCCCCAAGGTGTTTTACAAGCTATTTAAGCTTCTCCAAAATTATTATCTTATGCATACAACTCCTTCATGATTTCCAAAATTACCAATTCTATTGACAAAGTGTTGAGTAGCACCACTCTCCTACCAAAAGCATCTACCGCCTTATTTCACCTTCCAAACCTATGGCTCAAAACAAATGTGTCATTTTGAAAGAATTCAACCCATTTAGGATGTCACTAGTTAAACATACCTTAACTGATGATCTATTGTAATTCCTTGGGATCTCTAAACAAGAAAAATTCTTTGGGTAACAAATAATGTCTCCCTTTCTTCCAAGCCTGCACAATAACATACAATTCTTGATCATATACACAATACTTCTTCTCAGTATCATTGAATTTATCACTGAAGGATGGAATTGGTTTTCCTTCTTGGCTCAAAACCACTCTGATTGATGTCTCGCTTGCCTCATAGTTAACTTGGAATACTTTATCTAAGTTTGGAAATGAAAAAATAAGTTTCTATGTCACCTTCTTCTTCAGATATGCAAATGCCTTCATTATTTCTATTTTCCACTTAAATTTTCCCTTCTTCATGCATTTAGTTAGAGGTGCACAAATCTGGTTGAAATTCCTAATGAAATTCTATTAGAAATTTTCCAATGCATGGAAGCTTCTCACCTCAATAGTGGACTTAGGGGTTTGCCAATCCAAGATATCCTACACTTTTTTAGAATCCATCTTCATGCCTTCTTTGGAGATTAAAAATCTTAGGTACACTAATTCATTTTGTAAAAATGTACATTTCTTCAACTTGATCAACAATTTCTTTCCCTTGAACCATTGCAACACTTTCCTTACATGATTCAAGTGCTTCTCGTTGTCTTTGCTAAAAATTAAAATGCCATCCAAGTATACCACTAGAACCTTACCCAAGAATGGTTTCAATACATCATTCATAAGCCTCATTGATGTGCTAGAAGCATTAGTTAGCCCAAGTGGCATAACCAACCATTGAAACAACCCATCCTTCATATTGAAAGAAATTTCCCATTGATCACATTCTCTTATCAGGGTTTGATGATAACCACTCTTAAAGTCTATCTTGTGAAATATGAAACCCCAATTAAAAGGTTTGTAATGTCAATCATCCTTGGAAAAAAATCAATACTTGATAGTTATCTCATTGATTGTGCGAGAGTCATGTGCATTCTCCCTAAGCCTATATTTTTTGGAGTCAATACTTCTGGTACTACACATAGGCTTTTCTAGAATCATTTCTCTATGAACCAAATATTGTACTTCCCTATTTACTCCTCACTCTATGTTGAAATCATCATCTAAGGTTCCTTGTTTTGTAATATTTATCCATACATCAAATCAATTTCAGAGAAATAATTATCACAAGAGATAATCCCTTTGGAAAGTTGTCAACAACAATCTCCCTTAATTCATCTAGCAAGGATTTGATTTCAGTGGCTAGACTTTTTGAATTTACCTTTTTTTTACAACCTTTGGAATTAGTGCTAAGAAAAATGTTTATGTTCTTTCTTCCTGAATAAACTCCTTGGTTGAACACAGCATGATCTTGCTATTACTCATGCTTGTGCCTATTGGTTTTAACCCCATACGAAAATTACCTACATATGAATTGTAAAACACAGAAAATAAACAATGCGAGAGCATAACACATAAAACACATATACACAGAGATTTTCCCCTGGATCCCAAAACTGGGACTATCAGCTTGATTTTTCATTCTGTTCCTTTCAATGTTACAATACATATTTATACATGCCCAAAGCATCCAATACCATGGACCAAAACCCATCACATCGAAAACCATGGACTGAAAACCATCGCGTCCAAAACCATGTGTCAAAAATCATGCACAAAACTATAGGTAGGTCTGCCCAACCTAATATACGGTCCAAAAACAAAATTTTCCAAGGCGCTACCCTGAACCCCATAGAGTGGGGTTACCTACACCCCTCAAACCCCCTATGACCCCTCCCTTGCTACGCAATCGACGCAGCGAAGGGGGGGCTCCGCCCCCCTTCTAACCCCCCTGTTAATTACGTGGGCTAGTCGGAAAGAATATAACACAACCCAACATTCTCCCACTTGTTGTTTTCTTTCCATACAGGGCCACAAGAGAGCTTAGTCATTTATCCAGCCTTGCAACACCCATTGTTTCTCTACACCAAGATAATTTCTTGGAGCTCACAGATTTTGTCAATGCATCTGCAGTATTCTTCAAAGTGTCCACCTTTACCAACAACACTTTTTTGTCTTCTATCATATCCCTCAAAAAGTGATACTAAACATCAATGTGATTTGTCTTTGAATGATATGCAGGGTTCCTTGCCTAGAAAAGTACACTTTGGCTATCACATTCTATCCTTATAGCTCCGTATACTAACCCCATACTTGAACACAATCTCTGCAACCAAACTACTTCCTTTCTTGCATGAGTGGGTTCCATGTATTCTGCCTCTGTAGTTGATAGTGCCACTACAGATTGTTTCTTACTCATCCAACTGACTGCACCTCCAAATAGGTCAAACACATACCCACTTGTAGATCTTCTCTGATCCAAATCTCCATCCTAGACTTCATCAACAAAGCCACAAATATCCAACACTCTGTCCAATCCTGGTCTTCCTTGCTATCAAAAATCATAATCACTAGTGTGACGCAAATACCTGAAAACCTGCTTCACTGTTGTCCGGTGCTCCTTCCCAAGTTTTGACATAAACCTGCTCAATACTCCCATTGCATGTGCAATGTATGGTCTAGTACAGACCATCACATACATCAAGCTATCGATTGCACTTACATATGGAACACGGGACATGTCCTCTTCCTCTTCTTGTGTCTTGGGACATTATTCAACAGATAACTTTACACCTACAAGAATAGGAACCTTCACCAGTTTACTATCTTGCATATTAAACCTCTGCAATATTGTCTCGACATAATTCCTCTGGCTTAACCAGAGCTTCCTCTTTTTCCAATCTCTTTCAATTTCTATGCCCAAAATATAGTTTGCAGCACCAAGATTTTTCATGTCGAATTTGGAGGACAAATGGGTCTTCAAATCCTGGATAATTTATTTGTCATTTCCAACCAGCAACATATCATCCACATACAAGACTAGATAAATAACGTGGTCACCAATTAATTTAAAATACACACAGTGATCTGCTTTGCTTCTGGTGAAGCCAAGTCCCCATATAAATGTATCAAATTTCTTATACTACATCCTTGGTGACTGTTTTAACCCATACAGAGACTTCTTTAACTTGCATACCAGTTCTTTCTTACCCTTCACCGCAAAAACTTCAAGTTTCTTCATGTTGATCTCCTCTTCCAGATCCCCGTGAAGAAATGTTGTCTTCACATCCATCTGTTCTACCTCAAAATCAAAAGTAGCAGCAATAGATAAAAGTAATCATAGAAGTTACCTTGGAAACAGGAGAAAAAATATCACCAAAACCAATTCCCGACACCTGGGAATAACCTTTTTCTAGCAACCGAGCTTTGTATTTCTCCAACTTTCCTTCTACATTTGTCTTCTTCTTGAACACCCATTTTCTTCCAATGGGTTTCCTTCCAGCTGGAAACTCCACCAGATCCCAAGCCTCATTTTTGTGCAAAGATGCGATTTCATCAACCATGGCCTTTTTCCAGAGTTTTCCATCCTCTAAATCTACTGCTTCCTTCACAGTTCTAAGATCATCATCAGTAATAGATAAAGCAAAATTTGAATAGAAAGCAGATGGACTATACCTTTCTAGCTACCTTCTTTCTTGAACTGATCTTCTCACAGCCGGAGTTTGTGGCTCTTCATCTTCTGATTCTTCCTCTGATGTAGCATCTGATTCTTGCTCCTTTAGCTCAAACTCTATCTTCTCAAGTTCCTTTGGTTGGACTTCATGTTTCATAACATATTTTACCTCTCTGAACACCACATCTCGGCTGTACACAACCTTCCTTGTTATTGGGTTCCAAATCTTATAACCCTTTAAACCATCTTTGTACCCAATAAAGATGCACTTTTCATATTGACTATCCAACTTGGTTCTTTTATCCTTTGGAACATGTACATATGCATCACTTCCAAATACCATCAAATGTGAAAGAGAAGGTTTCTTACCAATCCATACCTCTTGTGGATTCTTATCTTCCAATGCTGATGAAGGTGATCTATTAACCAGGTAACATGCAATCTCCACCGCCTCTACCCAGAAATCTTGTCCTAACCTGACACCACTGAGCATGATTCTTTCCCTTTCCATTAACATCTTGTTCATTCTTTCTGCAATTCCATTTTGCTTAGGTGTATATGGAGTAGTCTTTTGTCATGCTATACCACACTTCTTATAGAATTCTTCAAATTCCTTACTACAAAACTCTCCACCATTATCTGTCCTCAACACCCTTATCTTCTTCTCTGTTTGGTTTTCCACCACAGCGTTAAATTCTTTAAACCTATCAAAGACTTCAGATTTCTTCTTAAGGAAATATATCCATGTATTCCTTGAGAATTCATCTATGAATGATACATAGTACACAGACTTACCCAATAATGTAACCTTCACAGGTCCAAACACATCACTGTGCACAAGCTCTAATATTTGTTTTTCCCTTTTACCACCACAGGCGAAACTCACCCAATTTTTCTTCCCATATACACAATTTTCAAAGAAATCAAAATCCAAAGAGCTATTACTCATACCTTCTACCACACCTTTGCCATGAAGTATTCGAAGGCCCTTCCCTCCAATATGTCCAAGCCTTTGATGCCACAACACGGTCTTCTCTCTAGAGACCACTAGATTTTCTGTTGCACTTTTAGGAACCACAGAAGTGTTGCACCCATCAATAACAATGCTACTTTGTAGCTTGTATAGAGTTCCAATCCAAACTCCTCGCATCAATACCAATGCTCCCTAAACCATTTTGCAGGTATCCTTCTTGAACATTTTTTTTACACCTGCATCATCCAGCTTGCTTACAGAAATTAGATTTTTGGTTAATGCAGGAATATGGAGAACACCCGGAAGTGTTCTAACTTTCCACCTTGCAACTTCAACTTTACTTTTCTACGACCAACGATTCTAGCCTTCCTGTCATCCCCCAATAAGACATCACCAACATCATATTTCTCATACTCATAGAACCACTCTGTATGGGGAGTGAAGTGAAAGGATGCACCTAAGTCAATCAACCATGCCTCATGAACTACATGTGTACTGGAAGAAGCCAAGTACACATCCCCACCTTCATCTGAGGTGGTTTTCACCTCTGCATAAGGAGCATCATTAGATCCCTTTCTTTTGTCAGGAGCTTTAGATTTACAACCCTTTTTGTAGTGCCCTTCCTTTCCACATTTACAGCACGCCACCTTTACAGGTTTTCTTAGAGATTTAGATCTCCCACTCGATGACTTATTTTTGTTTCTGTTCTGGGACCATCCTCGTACAAACAAGGCATCACCATTCTGGCTCTCCATATTGTTCCATTTCATCTCCTCCGTCAGTAAGGATGAGACTATTTCATCAAGCTGCAAGGCAGTTGCATTACTACCTATTGCAATAACCAAACTATCCCACGAATCTAGTAGAGAACAAAACAAACTGATGCACTTATCTGCATCTAAAATTTTAATATCAACAGATAATAACTGACTTACCACAGTATTAAATGTGTTTATATTCTCTGTCACCAAGTCTCCATCTTTCATCCTCATGCTATACAACTTTTTCCGCAGGAACAGTTTATTCACCAGAGACTTAGATTGGTACAAATCCCTAACTTCTCCCACAAATCCTTCGTCGTAGATTCCCCTTATACATTCAACAAGACCGAATATGAGACACACAATCGTATTGTGCTCTTTGCCTTCCGATCCAACTTATTCCATTCTTCATCGAACACTCCCATTGGTTTAACACCTAGATCTACCACGATCCACTAATCTTTATCCACCAACAAATCCTCCATCTTGAGTTTGCACAACTCAAAACTCTGACCATTAAATTTCTCGATCTCTATCTTTCCGCTATTCACCATCTTCGTTCACCACCAGAATCGATCTCGCAGATATCCCACTAAACAGGGTCTACCATAGGCCCAAAAGAATCCCCTCAGCAACAAAGGCATCCCCTTGAAGCCAAAACAACTCTGAGACCAAATGTAGGTTTTAACCCCGTACAAAAATTACTTGCATATGAATTCTAAAACACAGAAAATAAACAATGTGAGAGCATAACACATAAAACACATATACATAGAGATTTTCCCCTGGATCTCAAAACCGGGACTACCATGTTGATTTTTCATTATGTTCCTTTCAATGTTACAATACATATTTATACATGTTGAAGCATCCATTACCATGGACCGAAAACCATTGCGTCCAAAACCATGGACTGAAAATGATCGCGTCCAAAACCATGTGCGAAAAATCATGCACAAAACCATACATATGGCCGCCCAACCTAATATAGGGTCCAAAAACAAAAATTTTCAGCGTGCCACCCCAAACCCCATAGAGTGGGGTTACCTGCACCCCTCAAACCCCCTATGACCCCCCCGCTACACAATCGACACAACGAAGCGGGGGGGACTCCGCCCCCCTTCTAACCCCCCGGTTAACTGCATGGGCTAGTCGTGGAAAGAATATAACACAACCCAACAGTGCCTCCACAAACTTGTGTTGTTTCTTCTACCATTGGAGTGAGCTTGTACTATTCTCCATCTTTCTTAAACTCATATTTATTTTCCCTGTCATCATGTGTTAGGATCCAACCTTGACCCCTTTATTTATGTAATAAGCCCAATGGGCTGAGTCATAGTCATTGTTAGTTAGAGAGTAAATAAATCCCACATTAATAATTGTAAGTGGTTGACCTGCATTAGAGAAAAGGGACCACAGTTAGTTGTAAATAAGCCATAGTTAATAAATAAAGTGGTTAACCTATGTTATGCAAGGGACGAATAGTATGTTAGGGTTTTGGATGTAATTTAGCTTTAAATAGTCTTATTTAGTAAAGGAAATATCATCGAGTCTTATTGCAATCGAGCTTTTCTCTGTTGGAGATTGCCCCCATTGAAGAGGCAAGTGAACATTGAATCTAATTATGAATAATAAAATACTTGTTGTTTATCTCATCCTATTCTATGTTCTGCGCTATATTTCTTCGCATTTCTGGTATTCTAGAATTTCTCATAGGTCAAGAGCATAACAAGTGGTATCAAAGCACTTTCTAGGGCCGGTTGTACCTCTAATTTTCGCAGTTTTGTTTTTTAGGCTAGAGATGTGTTTCAGCATATTTAAACCACAACATCTGTTGTTGAGCACATAAACCTATGCATTTGGGGAGGCATGCACGCAGGAACTAAAAGAGGTGGTCACCCTTATTGGATTCCCTTGTAACCCCTATCGGTACCCCTTTGAGTAGTAGCACATTAGACAGAACTACGCACGGACCACACTTCCATGTACCCTTGGGTATATCATAAGCCCACTAGGCTCACCTAAAACCTAGCCTTAGATAAGTCGTCAACCTTGTTGCTACTACAATACACTGAGAACAACACTCGGAGATATTACTCGCATGTAAAATAGGGTAGTAGAGTAGTACGACTAAGGGTACGGTCGATCCTCCTTAGTTAGCACCTTGAAAGATTGGGTCGAGTACTATTATTGGACCCATGTGTATATTGCAATATGTAGCACCTGACACTCCTGTGTGACCATAGTTCCCTCTACTATATGAATATCTCCCACTACCATATCTTCCAGATCAAATCCATCAATTGGGGTTCTGCCACCATAGTGTAAATCAGATCCATCATTTGGGGTCCTATCATCACCGTACAAATCAAATCCAACATTTGGGGTTCTATCACCACCATGTAACTCACATTCAGCAATGCAACTAAAGTCTGAGACCATCCCAGGACGCTTGCAAGAGACTTAGCCCACAAGCTTTATGATGACGAGTTGATTGCAATGATACCATTCACTTGTCAAACTCAATTTTCCAACGATCCCAATTTTTTCTAAAGTGACTTCAAGCGACCTCTGCCAATAGATTCTTGAGCTCGCCTTATTTACAAGAAAACTACTCTTAATTAATTGACTGGGGCTTGTGTATGTTAGGTACCAGATCTAAAGTCATGGCCTATGAGAAGATCAAGAGCCTTGAAGAAAGGTTGGATGATTTCCAGAGCAATATGGACCAAATTACCTCACAACTTTCATACCTCACCAATATGATGTAGAGCTCTCATCGAGAGGAGCATAGTGTTGATGAACGCCTTGAAGGAGAATCTAGCCATCACATTCAATTCCATGGAAATCACCAACATTCCCATCCTCTCTCACCCAAGCTGGACATGTACAAATTTGATCGCTCTAGTCCTATAATATGGGTAGCACAAATAGAACAATATTTCTCCCTTAATGAGATCTGTGAAGATCAAACTAAAATACATATGGGAACCCTTTAATTAGACCAAGAGAGATGGAAATGGTGGCAATGGCATTAGAAATGTTATCCCATGAACATAACTTGGCACATGTTCTCAAAAGCCCTATGTGACCGCTTTGATAGCGAATCTAATTTTCTGGGTCATCTCACTAAGCTCCAATAGACAGGCGCAGTAAAAGACTACATTGCAGCGTTGGAGACATTAGCCATCCAAACTGACAGTCTAGGATATGACTTCTACTTGGATTATTTCATCAATGATCTCCAAGAAGCCATCCAAGCCCATGTTGGGATGCACCACCCAGCTATGTGGATGGACGCATACAAAAAGGCCATCAAGGTGGAACTCACCTTTGTTGTCCATTCCACTCATCCAAATTTCATAGCCAAGGGGCATCCCACCCAAGCTTAGGACCCTACCACAACACTTAAGGTTCAAAAGGTGTCTCCAATAGAAATGGTTGAAAGAAGAAAACAAGGATTTTGCTACTACTGGGATGACAAATACTCCCCCGACCATAAATGCAAGTAACCAAAATTCTTTCAAATTGGTGCTACTACTAACAACTCATCTGAGAAAGCCCCACCCTTTCGAGGTCCTAAGGGAAAATTTGAGGAAACCCATCTTGACAATGATCTCACAGCTACGCCAAATGAACGAGTTATCTCACTACATGCTTTGGTGAGCACTTATTTGCCTCAAACTCTCAAAATCTGAGGCTTTCTTAAACATCGAGCAGTAGTATTATTGATTGACAGTGGAAGAAATCATAACTTTATCCATAAGTAAGTCACCAAAGTTTTGCATTGTTTTGTGTAGGCAGTCTGTAATTTCAATTCCTTATCATTGATGGGTGGAACATGACATGTGAAGGCTGCTGTGAAAATATTAAACTTAAGATGGGAGGCTACCACCTAAAGACCCAAATGTTTGCTATTAAAATGGGTGGTTGTGACATTATCTTGGGTGCTAAATGGCTTCACACATTAGGTCCAATCACAATGGATTTCTAGGAGTTATATATGAGATTTAAGTAGAACAACCACATTCATGCATTACGTGAACTCCACGAAAGTGCTCCGACTATCATCAGTTCGTATCGAATGGAAAAGCTTTTAAAAAAGGGTAATCATGGAGTCATCATCCAATTTATTGACATCTAAGCCATTGAATCCACTACTCCTCATATTAATCCTGAGATTCAATAGGTCTTAGACCACCACCAATTGGTATTTGACAAACTTAAAGAGCTTCCACCCTCTAGGGATGAACATGATCATATCATCCCTTTGGTCGAGGGGGCCCAACTATCTAATGTGCGCCCATACCGATATCCTTTCACCAAAAAGAAGGAAATTGAAAAAATCATTAAGGAACTCCTTGAAGCCTGTGCTATTCATCCTAGCATCAGTCATTATTCATCACCAGTGATCATGGTGCTAAATAAATATGGAGAATGGTGCATGTGTTTGGACTTTCAGGCCCTGAGCTATCACCAAACATGCATGAATGAAGTAGACATTCCCAAGACTGCCTTCCGAACTCATGAAGGCCATTATGAATTCTTGGTCATGCCATTTGGTTTCTGTAATGCTCCATCTACATCCTAACTTGGGACAAACATCTTCAGCATGTAGACATGATCTTGCAACTACTCTAGAATCACAAATTATTTGTCAAATTGTCCAAGTGCTCTTTTGGCGTGGAAGAAGTTGAGTATTTGGGACACTTTGTGGGTCGTAAAGGAGTGAGGGTTTATCCAAAAAAGATATAGGCAATGTAAGATTGGCCCCAACCAAAAACCTTGAATAGTTTGAGGGGATTCTTGGGTCTCACTGGCTATTATCGCAATTTTTTCCACAATTACGATTACATTACTAAACCCCTCACTAATCTTCTCAAGAAAAATTCATTTCTCTAAACAGATGCAGCTCAGCAGGCATTCGTGGCTCTCAAACAAGCCATGTTCTCCACTCTCGTATTGGCCCTACCAGACTTCACCAAATCTTTTGTGATTGAATGTGATTCTTCTGGTACAAGTATTGGTGTTGTATTAATGTAGGAAGGTTGACCATTGGCCTTCACCAAGCAAAAACTGAGTGGAAACCATCTGGGTCAATCTACCTATGAGAAAGAACTGATGGCCATCTTACATGCAGTAGACACTTGGCGACCATATTTGTTGGGGCAATGTTTCCAAATTCACATGGACCATCAAAGCCTAAAATATTTTTTGGAGCAACATCTATCATTGCCACAACAAAATAAATGGCTAGCCAAAATGTTGGGACATGATTATGAGATAATTTACAAGAAAGGGTGTGAAAATGTAGTAGTTGATGCTTTATCACACCAATTTGAGGATTAAAGCACCCTACTATTAATCTATCTTCCTATACCAGATTGAATTGAATAGGCCCTCAAGGAATGGTTCTCACACCCCTTTCTCTCCCAACTTATTAATAACTTGAGAGAAGGTCCTAATTCCTCAGCTGACTACTCTTCGAAGGATGATATTCTTTGCTACAAGGATCGAGTAGTTATATCGCTAGCATCCACCCTCAAACCCACATTTTGGAAGGGTTTCACTCATCTCCAACTGCGGGGCATTCAGTGTTTCAGAAGACTTATGCTCGCACTCATCATTATTTCTTTTGGATTGGCATGAAAAATGACATTCTTACTTTTGTAGTTGAATGTGATGTATGTCAATGCAACAAAGGAAAAACAATTAAGTTACCGGGAACCTTAAAGCCATTTCCACTCCCTACATCTATCTGGACATATGTTTCAATGGATTTCATCACTGGTTTCCAAGTTCAGGCAACAAATCCGTCATCATGGGGGTTGTGGACAGACTTTCTAAATATGCTCATTTTTTAGCTCTACCCCACCCATTTACCCCCACTTTGGTGGATGAATCTTTCATAGACCAGATCTTCAAATTGCATGGCATGCCAACTTCCATTTTGTTTGATCATGATCCCACTTTCACGAGAAAATTTTGGCAAGAACTTTTCAAGCTACAAGGCACGCAATTCCAACTAAGTACCGCCTATCATCCCCAAACTGATGGTCAAACAGAAGAAGTCAACAAATGTTTGGAGACATATGTAAGGTGCTTCACTTCAGAAAAGTAACATCAATGGGTATAATGGCTACCTTTAGTTGAATGGTGGTATAATACTAACTATCACGAAGCCACCAAGATGACTCCAAACGAGGCGGTGTATGACCAACTCCCACCTTCACCTATTTCTTATATCCCTAAATGTTCTAAGCTACAGGGAGTTGATCAACTCCTAAATAATCGTGTCACCATGATAGCTCATCTCAAGGATAATCTACATCAAGCTCATAATTGAATGAAGCAACAAGTAGACCAAAATCGTTCCAAGGGCACATTTCAAGAAGGGGATAAAGTATTCCTGGGACTACAAACATATAAGAAAACATCTCTCGAAGAAAAGGGCTTCCAGAAACTAACACCAAAATCCTATGGACATTCTCAAATACTCTAATGCATTGGAGTAGTCTCCTACAAACTAGCCTCATCACCAACTTCAAAAATCCATCAGGTCTTCCATGTATCATGCCTCAAGAAAGTGGTGGGGAAAATTTGCAGAATTCAAACCAGTCTACTCGAATTGGATGAGGAAGGCTCACTTTGGCTCCAACTAGGACATGCCCTTGATACCCATGAAAGACATCTTTGTAGTGCATAATCAAATAAGTCCTCATCATGTGGAAAGACACCTCTCCAGAAGATGTGACCTGGGAACCAACCACTAATCTTTAGCAGGGTCCAACCCTAACCCCTTTATTTATGTAATAAGGCCAATGGGTCGAGTCATAGTCATAGTTAGTTGGAGAGTAAATAAAGCGCGCATTAATAATTGTAAGTGGTTGACCCGCATTAGACAAAAGGGATCACAATTAGTTGTAAATGGGCCATAGTTAATTAATAAAGTAGTTAACCCATGTTATGCAAGGGAACACTAGTAGTTAGGGTTGTGGATGTCATTTAGCTATAAATAGTCTTAGTTAGTAAAGGAAATATCATCGATTCTTATTGTAATCGAGCGTTGCTCTGCTAGAGGTTACCTCCCCGAACTGGCAAGTGAACATTGAATCAATTTCTAAATAATCAAATACTTGTTGTTTTTCTCATTTTATTCTGTGTTCTAGGCTATATTTCTTCGCATTTATGGTATTCTAGAATTTCTCGCAACTCAAGAGCATAACATGATGGCAAACTTGCCTATCAAACATCCATGATGTTCCCACAAGTATGTGGCATGCATCTATCTCCACCACATCATGTAACACTTGTTCCCGAAGACTTCCAATTTGAAAATTCAATAGACATAGTTCAACCCCAACCACCTATTGTCCCCTCTTGAACCTTGAGACTCTATAAAGATTTGGATGACCCACACTTTTAAGTTTCAAATTCTCCATAAATTCAATTGATACTAAATCTTTCATATTCCCATCATATATCACCAAGTTATAACACTTTCCTTAGACCTTGTTGTCTCTCTGGAGATAGTTCTTTGTTGAAAAGAAACTAGTGCCCAAGGCATCTACTAAAATTTATAGAAATTTTTAAATGAATGGTCGAAGAAAGAGACCATGAGAGCTATAACGAATAATCTGGTTCAAAAGCCTATCTTTAAGAACGAGATTGGTAGAGACAAATGAGGGTTGCGGTGTTTAAAATAAAGAAATGGCTAGAAGAAATATGAAGAGGGACATGGTTTTACAGCTTAGGTATTTAAGAATATGAACCTAAACCCTATAGAAAGAATGGTGAAAGGACTAGAAATATGAAAGAATATTGCCCAGATAAATTTGTGATCAAAACTTAGAAAATATGTCCCTACATTATACTCATACCAATAAGAAAAAACATAATGAAAAATACAAGAAAAAATACAATGTTGCAATTTACCCCGCAACTTATGTTTTATATTCTTGAGTTTCCAAAAAAATTGTCATTACATCAATCTCATGCCTTGCACACTCCAAACCCTCACAAAATGTATTTATCATTCTTTTATCTGTGCCTTCAAACTAACTGTTCTTGAATCAGTTACAAAACTAATTTTAAACTGTTATAAAACTAACTTTTACCAATAATGAACCCTGTTTTAATAATACGTGGCCTCACTTATGATATTAACACTTTGAAATTTTAATATTATATATAATCAAATATATAATATTAATGACGCCTTTTAAAAATAATACAAATATGAAATTTAATATGATATAGGTAACATATATAATTTTAAATTATGTTCCTCACTTTATTGATCAAACAACTACATTTTAACATAGTTTGGACTTTTGAATAATCATAATTTGTAATGATGTTTGAATCCAGGAAAAAAGGAAATATGGGCCCCATCTTTCATCATTCAGATGTAAATCACTCGTGGTTTTGTAAAACAAGAAACTGCTTCCAGGGGTGTTGTCAAACATTTTTTCGGGGGGTCCTTCTTCTGATCTTCCAAAACTTAAAAACCACAGATAAACCATTGGATCTAGAGATGAGACATCATGGCCATTGAATGCTCCGACACCTTTCAGGTTTTGCTAACGAATTTCTAGGTTTCCTCAACTCCGTCCACGACTTCTTTGAAAGGCTAAATTTTGTCATTTTCATTGCTGGAGGCATATCTCATTTAGGAAGCAGGTAAAAATATGTACTCCATCCAAGCTTTCCTGGCTACTGCAACTTCAAGAAACTCTAGATCAAGAACTATAGGCTCTCGGTACCTGACCGTCAGCACTCTTCCCTGATTTTGCACTACATCATTGTCAATACCTCAAATAAAATCAATATATTGTAACGTACGCCCAAATCCTTTCATGTCAACATATAGAGAGCATTCTGTCAGCAACCTCTCAGCTTCTTGATAATTAGATTCCAAGCTCTGTAGTTTATGATGATTAAATTGTACATGGAATTGCCACACACTTCATCTAAAATGCTGAATAAAAATTCAGGACATATTCTGCAACCATTTTTGAAGTTGTTTGTTCATTAGTATGTGAATTTTAAAAATAACTCTGTAGGGTTTTTCTGCAAAAACCGGGCGTTGGAAGAACTAGAAAATTTGCTCAAACCATATACAAAATTTTAAAACCTCGTGAAAGTCAATTGGGTTCCTTTGCAAAAACCCATGTCGCCGTTTTTTAAAATTTTCCACCGTTTGCTCAGAAAATGTATTTAAAATCCGTTGTCTAAGGACCTTTATGTTTTTTAAATAATTTGTTAAAACCACCCATTGAATCTAAAACATTATTTATAAGAAAACTCAGTCTCTCACGGACTTAATTGCAAATTTGATAGATGATCTTCCATGTTTGCTAAAAATAAAAGTGTTAATGTACCGATATAAAAACATTGGTAACGCCCAAAACTCCATTTTCAGCTGAAATAATGCTAGTGTGATATGGTTATTTGTTTTATTTATCGTTGAAAATGTTTAATTGCAAAATACTATTCGAGTTCCATCTATTTTTCAATCATGAGAAATATGATAACGATGATGATGAGTCACTTAAAGATAAGCCAACCTTGTCTTGTTCCTCTTTTGTAGCAAAATTGCTTCTTTGAAAGAATTCTCATTGAAAAGCTTCACCAATTTATCATCACTTCCTCTCATTAAACCTAAAATCACAAAGGTTGCTTATTCTCTAACTTCATCTTGATGGTCTGTATGAGGCTTTTACATTTGATTCTACACAACTTTTGTTTTAGAGCTTAACAAGAACTTATAACTGTGTATGAAGGATTGCATGAAAATTAATGTTGCAACTTGGTATGCAACTTTGTATTGATATCCCTACTAGAGCTGAATTTCACATCATAACATTAATAGATTTGCACACATTCACCAAGATTGCTAAAAGTTGATTTCTTAATGTTCTTGGAAAATGTTAAAGATTCAAGAAAAATATGCATGCTCCAACATTCCAGCCTTAAAGCTCAAAATGCTTTAACTTAGTAAATGAAGATGCATCTCTCTTTGTTGTATAAATATATAAACACAACTTCATTTCACTTTTCCTCCTAAAATATGCAACCCACTTGAGGATCCTCAATATTTGGATATGGTATATAGAGAAAATGCACAAGAGAAACACATGCCTACACCTTGTGTTGGAAACCACTCAAGCTTGAACACATATTTGAAAGTATTTCTTTCATATTAAGGTTTCTTCAAGACTTTTCTAGCCCCAACAACATGGTCTAATTTTGTACCACCATTTGAAATAGTAATATTCCTTGAACTTTGACTTGGATAAGGCAAAAATTCAACCTTGATTTCATCCTAGTTTTTGAAGGTGGTCATTCATCTTGCTGTAGGTGAAAATCATTCTCCTATTAGTTGTAGGTGGCAACATATTTTCATTGCAACACAACAATCATGTACACTATCATTTTAACTTTGTTCCCTTAGAGTTTGTCTACGATTTTTTTTTTGCAATTTAGGTGTACAAAATTGAGCTCCAACAAATAGAAAATTCTATCCCTAGACCAGACTTTTACTCTGCAAATTTTGGTTACAACATTGACACCAACTGGGAACAATGTTTTTCTTGCAAGGCACTAAGAACAACAGGTCAATATCCTTGTTGGGCATGGATTCAAATTCTAATATTATTTTCGACCATTTTTTAAGAGAATGAAAGGTTAAATCTCAATTCTCTGGAACTCTGATCTATATTCTCCACCTAAAATAATGGAATAAAAAAACTGTAAAAGCTAAAAAGAAAATGCTCAGCAAATGATCTTATTTGTGTATAAGACCTTTATGTACCAGTCATCAGAAATCAGTTTTTCAATGGTACCAAGAAAGCATCAAGGTACATAATGCAACTCCCTATTGAACTTTAAAAGGAGGTAGTAATATGAGAAAAATAAAATAATCCACAAGAGCTAATACATATCCAAGGAAAAAAAAACAAACAAACAAACAAAAAAGAAAAACAAAAACAAACAAACAAAAAATAAATAAACAAACCAAAACAAAACAAAACAAAACAAAACAAAAAAACAAAACAAAACAAAACAAAAAAAAACAAGAAAAAACAAAATGAAACAAAACAAAAAAAAAACAAAAAAAAAAACCAAAACAAAACAAAAACAAAACAAAAACAAAACAAAAAAGATTTCTGGTAGAAATTATTTTATTCTTAGACTGCTCATGTCTTCCATATAATTTGCTACAATATGGTAAAGTACATTAGAAAAGAAATCAACTTTATCAATAGCTTCATTTTCTTTGAATTTTGTAACAATTGGTTGATGTATGTTATGAAAAAATTTCATCAATAATTCTTTGGGCGACACAGAGATATCTTCTTTTATAATACAATCATCATTATTTTTTTATTCTTGAACTTCAAGTCCTCTGCAACAAACTGATATTTTTTCAAAGTAGAGTACAAGTCATCATTTTATTAGTTGTTTACCTTTGAAGGAGGAGCCTCAGTCTTTTCTTGTGGTTCTGTTTGACATGTACTCATAGCTTGTTCTTGTTATGAACCATAAGATTAAAAAAAAAGTCTCCTTCAAAATGAACAAGATAAGATCTATGAGGATTTATTTGCAGCGCAATAATTTGTGTGTTTTGCTCACTGTTAAGGGGTGATTTTTGGTGCAGGTCTGAAATTTTGTCATATTGAGTGTTCTCTTGGTTAATTTAAACATGCTTATAAATCTTCTTTTTGTAGGGTTTCTAAAGAAAAATCTCCTTTCAACTGCCCAAAACCCTTTTCCGAAAAATATTTTTTCTTGCATTCAAAAACTTCTTAGCTCTGATCCCCTTGAGTGCTTAATATATTATCATCATTCAACAAAAATTCTTAATGTTCGTTCTAATCAATTTGTTCAACAAGATTATCATGAGCTTTGAAAGTGTTTTCAAAATCATAATATTCACAAAAGTCTTCAGAAAGAAACTCTTGCGAATATAAGGTCTTGCCAACAAAGTTGAATGATGTATGATTTTTTGTCAAAGAAAAAATGCTTGAACGGGGTAGAGGTTTGTACCAATCACATGCATCATGGAATAGAAAAATATTTTCATCAAAATGTCTTCATGTATGATCCCATGTTGCTCCATACATTCATGTAAATCCTAAAGATGATGAGTTGTACTTTCATCTGCATCTCTGTTGAATCTTGGTAGATACTCATTTCACACATGAAATGCAGGTACATGATGAGGATAACTATCAAGAAAAGAGAAATCAAGTGGATAAAATTTGTTATCTATGAATGAAGGAACTTCAATTTTAAAACCCTGAAAATTAAATGGCAAAGATGAAAGGAGTTGGTAAGGATTTACAACCAAACAATGATTTTTTCTCCTTCAAAATTAGTTGTTGAAATTTTCAATTTCCAAGGAAAAAATTTCAATTTCATCCCTGAAAACCACACCAATTGATGTTGTCTCCCTAGATACAATTCATAGATGCAAAGGAAAGAGTTCCCAAGACATCTACTAAAAATTAATAAAAACTTTTAAATGGATGGTCAGAGAAAGAGACCATGAGAGTTGCAATGAATAATCTAGTTCAAAAACCTATCTTTAAAAACTAGATTAGATGAGACAAATGGAGGTTTCAACATTTAAATTAAAGAGATGGCTAAAAGAAATATGAAGAGGGACATTATTTTATAGCTTAGGAATTTAAGAATATGAACGTAAAACCTATAGAAAGAATGGTGAAAGGACTAGAAATATGAAGGAATTTTTGGTAGGGTGGAACTCCCATTAAGACATTTTAAATCATAAAATGAGTAAATTTTAAAAGTAAATTCATCATTAAAACTGGAAAAAAAATTATGTTGATACTTTACACTCATACAAGTAAAAGAAAACATAATGACAAATACAAAAAGAACACAATGTTGCAATTTACCCCAAGAATAAGAATATTTTTTTTTTTATTCTTCAATTTCCAAGAAATTTTCTCATTACATTGGTCTCTTGACTTGCAAAATCTCAATCTATACAAAATTTAATTCTCATACTTCTATCCCTCTCTTCAGACTAATGGTTCTTGAATTGGTTACAAAAGTAATTTTCAACAATTATAAAACTAACTTTTACTAATAATGAATAGGTGGGCTCATTTGGGATATTAATACTTTGAAATTTTAATACTATATAAAATAAAATATATAATATTAATGAACATTTTTAAAATAGCACAATTATGAAATTTAATATTATATATGTAACATATACAGTTTAAATTATGTTGCCCACTTTATTGATCAAACCACTACATTTTAACATACTTTTGACTTTTGAATCATCATAATTTACAATGATGTTTGAATCTGGACAAAATGAAAAGTTGGCCCCAACTTTCTTCATCCATATGTAAATCACTTGTGGTTTTGTAAGACAAGAGACCACTTCGTGAGGTATACTCCGTCGGTTTGCAGAAAATTTTGGAGACCCACCGGAATGCATGTCGATTGACTATCTGGAGATAAGTGGTTTTGTCAAACTTCTTTGTAGGGGTGTCCTTCTTATATTCCTAACATTTCACACCACCTGAAAACAATTGGATCTGAAGATGAGACAATATGGACATTGATTTTAATGGCACCTTTTATGTGTTGCTAACAGATTTTTAGGTCTGCCTAGCTGGTTCCCCATTCACGGCTTCTTTGGAAGGCTAAATTCTGGTATTTTCATTACCTAGAGCATATCTCCTTTAGGAAAAAAATTCAAAATATGTACTCCATCTAAGCTTTCCTAGCTACTGCAAATTTCAGAAACTCTAGACCAAGAGTTGTAGACCACACGTACCTGACCATGAGAACTCTCCATTGAATTTGCACTACATCATTGTCAATACCTCAAATAAAATCAATATCGTGTAACATATGTCCAAAGCCTCTCCACCACAGTCTATTCCTAGCTCAAATTTTCACAATTCAGTGGCCCATTAAAGCAAACATTACACAATACCTATGTTGCATGAGTTTCTGGAATGTGGGAACTTTGGGAATTGGGTACGAGTGTCCAAAACAGCTAGAGGTTTCCCCAAAATTGATAGGAAATGGCTAATCAGGAGCGGTAATATTATATAATAAAAAAAATCAAAAATATATTTTTAATTATATAATTTATATAATAATCAAAATTAATATTAAATCAAAATATAAATATTAAAATCAATTTAAATATATAAATTTATAATCTCTCTTATATATAAATATATTCTCTCGGCGTCTCTCTCCCTGAGTCTCTCCCTTCTATATATATAAAATATTAAAATTTCAGGTTCATTATGAGTTCTCTGACACATGACAAGTCTTTGAAACAATCTGCCTTAAAAATACAAAGGAACAATTTTACCTATGTTTCTCTAGTTATTCTTAAGAGAAAAAGTAAAGCAACTCTAATGGTTAAGCATTGATTGCAACATACAATATGCACACAATCTTTTGTGATATATATACATAAACGGAAAAATAAATACTCATTGGCATGACATCTCAGATATCGCCCTTACATTGAGGTGTCACAGGCTTCCTTAACTCATCAAGGGATTGCTCGAGTTCCTCAATTAAGGATATCAGTGTTAAGGATGTCTTTGGCCTTTCTTCATCATGAGGTTTTAACAAAGCCTCATGTTTTGTGGGCAGTTCAACATATTTGTCAGGATTTTTATTCCCCAACCCCAGGGAATGATGGAACTCCAAAAAAATAGTGTTCAAAGCTCTCGAAACTTTCCCAGGCTCCCATTACAGCTCCCACTGAAAAGGGAACATTCCCATATGGTTCCAAAGCTTATGAGAGTGCGGAAACCAATGGAACAGGTTTCCCACCTCTAGGGAGTAGTTTCCGTGTAATAGAGAATAATACATATATTTTTCTAAATCAAATCTCTTTAAAGTACTATACAAGAATATTGATTCTGCAAGATGTGGTAGAAACACCATATCTGAAACACTGACAACATATTAAGTGCATTCTATGTCTTTTTTGCATTCTTTTTACTCGAAAATAGGGAAGGGAGTATTTTCATGTCAACATATAAAGAACAATTAGTTAGCAACCCATCTCTTCCAACTCTCCCATCTTCTTGGTAATCAAATTCCAAGCTCTGTAGTTCCTCATGATGAAAATTTTCATGGACTTGCCACACAGTACATCTAAAATTCTAAATGAAAAACCAAGACATTTTCTGCGACCATTTTTGAAGTTGTTTGTTCATTAGTGTGTGCATTTTTAAAATAACTTTATAGGGCTTTTTTGCAAAACCGAGGCATCCGAAGAAACAATGAACTTGCTCAAACCATCCATAAAGTTTTAAAAGCACTATTAGGGTCCAACCCTAACCCCCTTGTTTATGTAATAGGGTTAAGTCATAGTTATAGTTAGTTAAAGAGTCAATAAATCCCATATTAATAATTGTAAGTGGTTGATCCGCATTTAAAGAAAGGGACCACAGTTAGTTGCAAACGTGTCATGGTATTAGAGAACCATGGTACTGACTCATGGTATTGCATGTATGAATCCTATATAAATCATAGGGACTCCCCATTAAGAAGCGTCTTGTCTTATTTTGTAATTGAGCCCTGCTCTATTAGAGGTTTCCCCCTAGAAGAGGCAAGTGAACATTTCTTTCATCTCTGAATAATGAAATACATGTTGTTATTTCTCATTTTGTTCAATGTTTTGGGTTGTGTTTCTTCGTATATTTGGTATTCTAGCATCTTCTTGGAGGTCAAGAGCATAACAACTAGTATCAGAGTACTTCCCAGGGCCCGTGGTATCTCCATTTTTAGCAGAATTTTTTTTTGGCTAGAGACGTGTTTCGGCATCTTTAATCCAAAGGATCTGTCGTTAAATGCATAAACCTGTGATTTTGGGGAGGCATGCATGCAGTAAATACAAGAGGTGGTCACATTTATTGGACTCCCTTGTAACCCCTATGGGTACCCCTTCGAGTAGTAGTGCATTAGACAAAATTGCACACAGACTGTCTTCCACGTACCCTCTGGGTATATCAGAAGCCCCCTATGCCCACCTAAAACCTCACTGTAGATAAATTGTCGGTTGTCTTGCTTCTACAGTACACCGAGAATAGTAATCGGGGAGACTACTTGCGTGTACGATAGGGTAGTCGGGTAGTACGACTAAGGGTATGATTGATCCTCCTTAGTTAGTGCCCTGAAAGATTGGGTCGAGGACTATTGTTGGACCCTTATGTATATCGTGATCTATAGCACCTAACACTCCTTGAGACCATAGTTCCCTCGTCTCTCTAAAGATCACCCATTATCTATTTTTCTAGATCAGATCTAGCAATTATGGTTTTTTCTCCACCGCAACGATTAGATCCATGAGTTTAGGGTCTACCACCACAGTACCATTCAGGTCTAGCAGCTAGGGTTCTGTCGCCACCACAATCAAACTGACATTCAGCTGTTGAGAGTTTCACAGATAGATCTTACCAATTGTACGGGAGGCTTTTGGCTCCTATACCTTAGGGCAATTCTCGCAGGACATTGGGCAGGATTAACTTTTGTGGAAATTGGCCACTGCAATATTGATAAGCGAGGATTAAAACTCCTCCAAGGACGCTTATAAGAGACTTAGCCCATACGAATTAGGACAATGAGCTGAGTGAGGTGGTACCATTCACTTGTTATCTTCAATTTTTGGCAGGTCCCAAATTTTTTCACAGTGACAACAAGTGACCTGGATCTGTGTATGGTAGAAACTAGAGCTCAAGCCATGGCCAATGAGAAATGTTTCCAGGAAAACTAGTGTCTATTTGATCTACTAGTCCCACTAAGACGGGTAGCTATCTTAGAAGCAAACAATTCAAAGTAACTTGTGTTTTCCTTGATGTATGATAGATAAGAGAGAAGCAGAGAGCACCAACCTTAATCTTTTGCTTGGCTCCTTGCTTGTTTCCTCTTTCCTTTGATAAAGCTTGTCACTCCTTTCTCAATTGTCTCGCATTAAGGAACACATGTAGAGGCAAAGCAACAAAACACCATCAAAGCATATAGATCTATAATACCATAAACAATGCAGAATCAGAAGTACATTAACCATACAATTGCATTCACAAATACACAAGTATATGGAGGAAAATTCAAATAACTTTATTGATAGTAGAAGTAGAAGAGATAATTACAACCCAGCTGTCTAATCCAACATCATCCTCCCAACATGAAAGCCCACTTCACCTCACAAACAACAAGATCACCAAACAATATAATGTCTCAAAGAGAAACCAACAACACTTCCTTACATATTAAAAAATTCCAGCCTTTAGATCTCTTAGATGAGGGATCCATTTATAGATATTTGTAGAGGGGTGAGTCAGCTTCTAGGTTTTTTATTAGTGTCATTTTATTGATAGTTCTTGGTTCCACTTGGAGACTTCATGATCTCATACTCATCCCTGGGTGAATTCAGAGAGGCAAGTGTCATATGAGAAGTTTCTAGAAGATTCTCTGGGTTTCCACTTAACAAATTGTCTCTTCCATTGTCTACTCTCACCCATCGCACCCCACAGAAGGCTCTTTCAGTATGCATCACACCTGGCCAGTGTAGCAGCTAGTATGCATTGCACCCTAAGCATGGAGCAGTCTGTATGGGCCAGTTTTGCCCAGTTCTGAGTAGTTTTTCAGGTGGAACTTCTGGGAAATGATATAATCAGTTGACCATGATCCTTTAGGGTGTGAAACAACACTTTTAGGGGTTTAAGAGCCCTTGGTTTATCAACATATGTGTTTGGGGTTACAGTGCCCAAATATGTCTATAAGAGTTGCCCCCTAAAGCATGAGGTCGTAAATCTTCCGATGTCGAGTGAAATGCTTTATCATGAGGATCCGAGGTTTTTCAAACTAGAAGGTGACCTATAATAAGATACAATACAATACAATATCTTCATATTATTTTCATGATCTAGCTGAGGTGGGCATTCCCATGCTCAGCTTTATAAATTCATTTTCATGTACATAGGACAGACAATCGTCTGCTATTGCAGACTAGTGATTCTTGTAGAGCCATCGTCCCTTAGCTTCGATGATCATCTGTGCAGCTATGGCGTACATTTGATGTCTTTATTTTCCTAAATGTATCGCAGCCTGAATGGATGAAACTAGATATAGGGTCTTCAAACTCGTTCAATCTTCAGCTGGTGTACAAGTCGATCCATGTGAAAAGATGTTCTGAAGTCAAACATGGAAAGACATCGCCTGATTACCAGCCAATGATGTAAGCTATTAACAGGCGCGAGAGGAATCACCAAAAATGATAATGACCCTCAAGGTACTATAGTACAATTCACGTGATGTGAATATATGAGTCAATATCAAACACCACGTAAAATCTTACGGTCGAAGGCCATTGATGTAAACCTCTCACCAAAAGTGAGAAACTTGCCATTGAGGCATGCAAGCTTCAAAGTACTGAAAGGGTTGTTCCTAAGTCAACTTCTTGGATAATGAGCTAATGTTGACAAGAAGTGACCCATCGTAGGAGGACCTTAATGAATCCCACATCTACGACACAAAATGAAGCAAATGATTTTCAAGAGGTGAAAACGATCCGATGATACAAGGTTTAGGAATGGCGGTCATGAAAAATGGAGAGTGGAGGTATTGCAGTGGATAAGGCATTAGATGGGTTGGTGAATTCTCTGAATGACTTCTTTTGAACATATCAGCGACACTGAAATGGATTGGTAGCGTTAACCCCAAAAATGGATCATACGGAGGACCAATGGTGATGTGACCGGTGAATGGAATAACCCAACCCGACTCAATCATGGTGATGGAGTGAAGTTTCATGTTCAAGAGTGACTTGCTACCAATGAAGTTCTTCAAGTTTTCTTCCCTTTTTCCTGAGTCATTGCTGACCAGTACCTCTTTATTTTTGTCAAGTTTGAGGAGGATAACGTATGCTTGTTCTATAATTTTCCCTTCAGGCAAACCTGTCACTATGTTTTAGAGAGCCTAGCGACAGTGAAACTTGCTCTTGTCCGGATGGACAAGTTTGTCGCTATTGTTTTAACGAGTTTAATGAAAAAGATAACTTGGTCCTTTTCTTGTTTACAGAGTTTGAAAAGGGATGAAAAGGAAACTCCAGCAGTCCTTTTTCATGGCATAATCCCTTAAGTCTGAAAAAGTATAAAATAATACAGGAGGGATGACTTTTCGATAGTTTTAGTGAGCCGAAAAAGACAAGCACTTGATATTTTTGTGGAATGATCCCTCAGGTCCAAAAAGATTAAAATGTAGAGGAGGGATGACGCTTCCCCTTACTTTAGCGAGCTAGAAAGGCTAGTAGCTTGACAAGCTTTTCATTTTTTACGAGTCTAAAAAGAGCTTAAAAGAGACTCGTCTTTGAGGAACGAGTGATGTTTCCAGGTAACAACTAGTTCCAGGTAAGTTTGGAACTTCTCAAACACGATAGTGTAAAGAGGGTAGCTAACAAAATCACTCATCGCAGTTGTTCCTCAAAAGGGTAAACAATCAAGTCGAAGCATATGATCAGCCAAAAGAATGGGGGTTATGATGAGAACACCACCAAGGCTCAAAAGGCTGATAGCAAAGCAATCATGAAGGTTATTTACAGAGGGTGCATTCATTTTTTAATGAGCTTGAATCTTTAGAAACTATGCTCAGTGGCGGGTTTGTTTTTTAACAAGCTTGAACCCTGTGGTAACATTGCCCATTGCTAGGTTTACTTTTTAACGAGCTTGAACTTTGCGGAAACATTGCTCACTTTAATAGTTAGAGATGTTCAATTCACCATTTCAATTCACCATTAACACTATATTCTTTTGACGCTCATACAACCTGTTCAATTACTCCATCAAATTGATTAGAAATACAAATACATGCCTAAAAAATAAGTTAAAAATAACATTTTACTTGAATTACGTGAATAGTGACATAAAAGTAGTTTTACCTCTCATTTTTACCATTTAATTCAAATTTTGGATTGTTGGAGCTGTGGAGGTGTTTTCCCCCTCAAATTTCATCAGCTGACTTTGGGAGATCTAGTGGACTATCTTCCGCGCCGTGAGGACCATGTAGGAGCTAACCCTAAGCTCTTCAATTGCATTCCATCCTTTTCTGATTCTGAGCAAGTTTTCTTGTTATTCTAGGCCCCAGGGGTTTGAAGATTTCGTTCTCTCCCCATTGCACCTAGTCTGCATTGAAAAGTGTGATGCATACTAAGCTGGCCATTGGCCAGTCATTATGCATCTCACCCTGTACACAGGTAGGGTGCGATGGGCACAGAAGGGAAAGTTTGTGCAGTGCTTTTCATGAAATTTTTGCCTCTTCTTGTTCAAATTAGGATCATAGTTCAACTTTTGTTTATGTTTCAGAGATTCATTAGATGAAGATGGAAATTACATGGCATGAATGTGAGCATGAAGAAAAGGACCTGATTTCCTTACTTGATCTGGGTACGGTTACTGCATTGCAAAACTGTGGCTTGCTCAAATTCTTCCGCATATCTAGCATGAGGCAACAAATCAATTTGTTGCAATATCTTCTCGATGCGTGGGATCCGATCAACTAGGTGTTCAAAATTAGAGGCAAATCCATTCCTTTGAGAGTTGAGGATATCTACTTTTTGACTGGGTTATCGAGCCATGGTGCCCCTCTCTCACTATCAGGATTCTGCTCGTGGGGGTGAATCCATGAGGGATTATATTCTCCAGTTTTGTAGAGATGGATCTCAGCTGAGCAGGGATGGCAAGATTAGTATTCAAGATGTCACTAACCAGTCCTGGAGGACTATTTTATTCACCTTTGCTAGATTGGCTGGTAGCACGGCTCTTCATTTGGCCAACAGATCATATATGTAGTACGCCTTGGAATGCCTGGAACCAAAGGTATTCAACTTGTGTGAGGCAGTACTTCTGGTTATAAAAGAACAAATTTCCAAGGTGAAGAATGGAAGATCCAAGAACTTTGTTTATGGTTCCATTTTGACTGCTTTCGCCTTGGAGAGGATTCCACTGATGTAGCCACAGTACATTTCACTAGGATTGCCAGCACCAAGGGAACCACAAATGCAAAGATGGGTTGACATCATGGCTAGTCACAAATTTCGTTCTCTGATGCCTTCTTTGAGTGGTTCAACTGTTAGGATATGGTCTTCGCTGAGTATCCATATGTTGGGATGGATTTCCAAGTCGACCCAGATTTGGTGCTATCGGCTGGTGAGAAGTGGGGAGTTTTGGGTAAAATGATCTGACCATATCTTTTCTTATTGCTTTTATAATGTTCTTGTGTTCTTTAAATTTTATCAAGACTAATCAAAATCATATATGTGCAGATGTTGGGCTGGATTTCCGAGGCGACCCATATTTGGTGCTATCGGCTAGTGAGCAGTTGCGTGTTTTGGGTAAAATGATTTGACCATATCTTTGTTTATTGCTTTTAATGTTCTTGTGTTTTTTAAATGTTATCAAGACTAATCAAACTCATATATGTGTAGATTTTGGGATAGTGCAACCAGCAGCAGCTGCTGTTCCAATAGGAGAGGTTGTAGGGAGGGTTGTCCTTTGTGATCTAGACATAGCAAAGACCCTTACAATATTGGAGGATCAGATTGAGGGTCTCACCCTTGGTATTCAGGATGCGAGGACCAACGAGTTACCTCTGAGATTACAGTGCCATACCATTGGCGTGCCGAGTCAATGGACTAAGCTCCTACATATGATTGCACAGGCGGTGACTTGCTATCACCAACACCATTAGTTTAGGGTGCTTTTCTGCATTTTTTATTTTTTTGGGTTGTATGACCGATTTTGTCCTAGACACAGAACATTTTGTAAAAAGTATAAATAACTATATATATTTTTTTATTTTCGGAGCTTTATTTTGGTTAAGTTATGTGATCCTAATGCAAATGTTAATTGAAATTCTTTTTTCTTTATAAATGCTCCAAATGTCTATCTAACACATAATTTGCTAATGAATGAGTTAATGTGTTTAAGTTTCTGGAAATATGTTGATATTGAATAGAATCAAACTTCCTTTCCAAAATCCTGACCCTTAGGAACATACGATAGATAGTTATATTCTGAATGGAATAGATGCCAGTAAGTTGTAGGATGACAAGTTGTTAATCTAGCCTGACAACAAGTCGGCGTATGCCATGTGTGATGGCATCAGAGAGAAGCTCCATCAACGTGCTATACTCAGTGATGTTGTTCGTTGATTGACCAATACATATCCCTTTGAAACTCACCAACCCGTCACTTGGATGAAAAATGGCCCAAGATACAGAAGATAGGTTCCACGTACTACGACTAGCTATGTTGGTGTATCCAACGAATGATTCCAATAGTTCTGACATTTGCAACAACTAAGAAGTGGATTACCTAACCAAAATGATAACTCTTGACAATAACAAAAACATAACAAAGCATATAAAAAGATCACTACACTTAATCAAGCATAGTAACGCTTAAGATACAACCCGTTCTAGGGTTGCGATAGTGGAATCCCATGGTAATCTACTAGCTCATAGGATTATTTTGCTAATACTCTTTTAACAATGTAGGGGCCCATCCACAATGGTTCGAACTTACCTGCTCCCAATTTATCAGAGTCATGATCGTAAAGCAAGACCAGGTCACCTTCTGAGAAGACACGGGGTTTGACATTTTTGTCAAATTTCACTTTGACACGTTTCTTAGCCAAAGCGGCATCACAACAGGTTTCATCCAATTGGAATAGTTCTAAGAAACGAGCCTCTTCCTCCGAAGTTTTGGGAAGTAGATCGACTGCGAGCTTAAGAGATAAAATTTCACACTAAATCAGTAAGAATACTTCCAGGCCATACACCAACTAAAAGGGTGTAAATCTGGTCGCATTTCTCACCGATGTCCTATATGCCGACAAAGCTGAGTACAAGATTAAGTGCCAATTCCGTTTGTGGACTCCAATCATCCTTTGCAGCATGTGCTTTAGGACTTTGTTGATGGCCTCAACTTGTCCATTAGCTTGTGGATAATTGGAGTAGAATTGTCGTGGGACAGTCCTAATTTGGTAGCTAATTCAACCATCATGTGATTGTGAAAATATGATCCATGTTTTGTGACTATAGCCTGTGGAACACCAAATCTAGAGACTACATGATTGAAAAAGAAAAAATCAGCCGTTTCGCTGCTATTGTTTAATGTAGGCATCGCCTTGACCCATTTTGTAAAATAGTAAACTATGACTATGATATACCCATGCCCCCCAACTGAGGTGGGGTTACATGTCATGAAATCTATGCCTAATTTGGCGAATGGCCCTATAGCAACTACTGGATCTAGCGGTGTGGGTGGTAATCTCATTTTGCAGTCGAAAATCTGACAAGCATGGAAACTTCTTACTACGATTATGCAATCTTTGAATTTGTAAGATCTTTTGTGCCATAACGTAACCAGATTGATGTCCCCCACATGCACCTGAATGATAATCATTCAGGACTTTTTTAGCCTCCTCATGCGTGAGGCACCTTCTTAGAACTGTATCGATACCTCGGCGGTAAAGTCTATCATCAACGATGATGTAGTCTTTGGCTTGGTATCGAGTATGTTGTTGTTCAGAGCGAGAGGTATTAGGCCTATATGTTTGGGTTTGGAGATAGATCGGTATATCTCCATACCACTGTTCGCTTGACGATATCAGAAACAAAGATTCATCCATGATTGATGCTTTAGCGGTTGAATCGTTAGATGACGATTGGAGGTCGCATAGTAACTCAGCAAAAACTAGAGATTTCTTTGATTTGGATTTTGTGAATTCCAGATCAAGCTCTTGCAAAATGGCTATCCATTTTGAATATTTTCCCCCTAGTAATTGACGTGAGAGGAATGTAAGTCATAGGGTTGCAATCGGACAAAATGGTAGTTTTGCAAAAGAGGATATAGAGTCTAAATCTTTGTACTTCTTGAACAGCTACTAGAACTAGCTTTTCAACATAGGAGTACTTTCTTTCTGTATCATTTAAGTTTCGACTTAAATAATAGACAGGATGTTCAATTCCATTGTGTTCTTGTACTAAAACCATTGCGATGGTTGTATCTACTGCGGCTAGATAGAGGTTAAAGTCTTTTTGATAGTCAAGAACATACATTAATGATGCTTTTATTAGGGATTCCTTTAAAGAATCAAAAGAAGCATGCACAACCTGATCCCAGTTGAAGGGAACTTCTTTTTTCAAAAGACGCGTATAACCTTTAGCAAGTTTGACGTAATTTGGAATGAACCTCCTTAGAATGTTTGCTTTCCCTTGGAGTTTCTAAATCTAAAGCAAATTTGAAGGTGGAGGCATGTTGATGATTGCTTGAACCTTACATGGGTTGAGTCGAATTCCATCCTTAGAAACTACGAAACCAAGTAAACGACCAGAACCGACACAAAACACACACTTGCGTGGATTGAGTCATATTTTGTAGTGTTGGCAATGTAGATGATCAACCCGCTTTCGCGAATGAGCCAGTAGATCGTCGAGATATGGTTGAATGATGTGTTTGATGTCATGGAAGGCATAGTTCATTGCCCTCTAAAAATTTTCCCCTGCGTTCTTTAAACTGAAAGGTAGTTTACGGTATGTGAATGTGCCCCAAAAACATATAAATGTAGTCTTCAACTGGTCCTGTGGGCAGATGTTTATTTGATTGTATCTAGAAAGTCCATCCATGAATGAAAAGATTCTGCATCCAGCGCATTCATCAATTATCTGGTCGGTGAAGGGTGTAGGGTAGTTGTCCTTTGGAAAAGCTTGATTTACATGCCTGTAATCAACACACACTCTAATCATTCCTTGCTTTTTCATGACAGGAACAATATTCGATACCCAATCAGTTAGAGGAATAGGGTAAATGAAACTAGCATGTAAAAGTTTTTCAACTTCTACCTTGATGGCAGCGGCTTTCTTCGGGTGAACCTGTCAAATCCGTTGTCTTACTGGTTTGACATCCAGATACATCTTGATTTCATGTTCAATGATGCTTGAGTCAATGTCTGGCATTTCCTCATATGACCATGCAAAGACATCTCTGAATTTGTGAAAGAGAGCGGAGTATATTTCCAGTTCTGAAGAAGAACAAGATTTGTTAGCATGACTATTCTCTACAACATTAGGTTTGGTCGAGATATTTATGGCGATAGTTTCTTCAATATTGGACATATTTCACTCGGAATCCATCGTATTTACAGTATTTGGTAAAAAATCAAAAACTGAAGGGTGATCAAGGTCGCTGGAATAATCTTCGTCGTTATCTTGAAGATGGGAACGATGGTGGTAATCTTCCCATGGTGCCTCTCCTATCATCATTGACTGAATGATTCCTTCGTCTCTAGAATGTATATGTGACCAAGGATCTGAAGAGGTGCCATATTCTAGAGAACTATCTATCCAAACACTTGATGAGTGTTGATTTGGGTTTACTGCCCAAGCTAAGAAAATTGATTGCTACAAAATTTCTATGGGGCTTGGAGGCAATACCTGGTGATGATCCATGCTAACAAAATGTTCGAAAATCTTCTTAATCTTTGCTGATGTAGAAGATACCATATTACAAGTTTCCACCATGGCCACTTCCGCCAAATTACTCGGAGGCGGGAGGGCAAACGTACCCATCAAGGCTGGGTCTTTTAGGAGGCCTATTCCGACATTTTGAAGCGATTGAGAGCTTCCATGGATCATTGGAATGCTTCCCATAGCCTGTGAGTTGTTGGGGAAAAAGGTTAGTTGGTCAACGATTGTAATTCTACCTTGGAAGGGAAATGCATTCTTTCTAAAATATGTTGACACAACAGCGACCATAGCATAAATCTAGGGCCTTCCCAATAAGATATTGTATTCAAGGTTTCCATCGATAACTTCGACTTTAATTTCTACTATCTTGCCCCCCAGTTCAACTTGCAAGTTACTTAAAATCTCATACGGCATGTATGTTCTTCCATCGAATGCTTTTAATGTTGTTGATGATCGCGACAAGGGTAGTGAGCCTAAAGTTTTCCAGCAACTCATTAACATAATACAAGTAGATTCCCCCTCATCAATGATTGTTCGATGAATAGTTTTGTTGAGGAATTTTACCTATATAAGGAAAGCGAGTTGGGCCAGTAACTGAGGTTCATATCCTTTGTGGTTAAAGGCCACAAGATTGGAATTCGTTGGGTCAATCCCACCTATTGCTAATAATAAAGCTTGCTTTTGGAAGGGGCAATTTTGTAGTACTTCAAGTGTCGACATAACGGATGGTGATTGAGCCAAATCCTCTACTATATTATAATTTTGTGCTACTCGAGCACGAGGACTAAATGTCAATTTATGTACTACTCCCTTTGGCGTCTTTATTGTTAGTTCAGGAATGATGGGTGACACAACTTCTGACGAAGTTGTTGTCGAACTACTTGGTTGATATGTAGCCTTATTGTTGGACATCTGTGGATTCCCATAATATTTATTTCTCATCGATATCAAAGCATCATTTTGTTGTTTTGAAATGGACAACATAAGCACTTGGGATGGGGAAGCATGATTGATAGCAATTAGATTGGTTTCTAGGTTTGGAAACAGATCAGTCAATACCACCGAGGTACTTGAAGTCTTCAAACACTTCATGACCTCATCTCGATGTGGAGAATCTCTCGTATAATGGTCGTCATCACATATGAAACATGGCTGATTAGGTTTCTTTCACCCAATAGGGTTTCCATAAGGTTTTTGAGGAGTTGAATCTTCCTGTTTCTTCTTTTTGTTTTTCCCTTTCTTCTTTCCCCATAGTTGCTTCAGTTCTTTGCCTTTGTCCGATGACAGGGCATTAACCTTCGAGGCAAGAAGTTTTCCATTTTCGTTTTTACTAGAAACTGCAAATGCTTTACCAGATGGAGCCTTTGTGGTTTGCGTACTTGATTTGCCAATCATGCCATCATCGGCATGAGAGTCCCTGTTTGATTTAGGAGGGGAAGGAATAGAAAATTATGGGCTAGGAGCATCAAGAATTTTGTCATAGAGTGTGCCAGACTGAGTATAGATCAAGTCTAGATATTATGCACGAGCAATGACTTGCTCTTCAGTGACAACTCCTCCCTTGGCAACATATTATATAATAGAAAGTAATAATGACTTAATAAACCACTTAGCTAGAAGCTGATCAGGAACATATGTCTTTACCATGCGATGGTGACATCGCCACTTATGAATATGATCAGATATGTGAGTGGTTGTTGTCTGTTTAAAATTGGTAAGGAGCTCTGTTCCTATTTCATACCTTATGGGTAGCTGAAAGTGGGTCAAAAAGGTAGTGGTGAGGGTGTTGAAGTTATCTAATGAAGCTCTAGGAACTTCGATGTACCATTTCACTTCCAGACCAGTTAGCATTCGTTGAAAATGGCGAAGCCTAATTGAATCATCATTGAGAGTGTTAGATGAACACCACAAATGAAAAGTCATTACGTGATTCGATGGGTCTTCACCCAGATTTCCATTAAATATAGGAATATGAGAGGGAAGTTTATGAGGAATCGCTGGCCACCAAGCGGCGTAAGAAATTGGATCATTTGTCAGCTGGTTCAGATCCGGTAATTCTAAAGTTGCTACAAAAGGAAACTATTAATTTAAGTTTGGCAAAGCATACCCAGGATAAGATGGGATTGCCTAAGCAGTAGGTCTTTGCATACCAGCATAATGTATATGATGCTGATAACTTTGATAAGGTTGATGGGCATAACCATTATAATATGATTGTTGGTAACTGTTTTGAAAATACGATCGCCCATTACCTGCAAAGCTTTTTTGCTCAGGTCCTTGGTAAGGTTGCTGGAATTGTGGTTGTTGATATTATACCAGCCATGGTTGTTGGACCATTTGCTGTTGTCCAATACTGGATATTTGACCAAGATGAGGGGTGATAGTACCCGTTTGAGTCTGTGTCACTCCAATTAAGGAGGCACTAAACTGAGGTTGTGATTGAGCCATGGAGACAAGAGGTTGTTGTATTACGACCTGAGAGACTTGAGGTTGACATACAACAGGTAGCGCTTGTACTTGTGACACCGTCACAGTAGCAGGTGTAGTGGGAATGTTCGACATAGGTTGATTTAGTTGCATTGAATATAAAAATCTTGGCTATTGAGGCAATATTGGTACCCAACCACTGGATGTAATTCCAGTTTGACCTGAATTTTGTTGTGAGCTCTCATATGGTTGTTCTCCCGAAGGGAACAATGAAAAAGCATGCTGCCCTCTATATGGTGGCAATCTAGTGTTCAAAGGATAAATTGGTCTTTGGAGACTAGACTACCCAAATTGATACTGATGTGAAGGATCAATTTGCTGAGTCTCAACATAAGAAATTCCAGATAAGATTCTGGATGAACAAATAGGAACAAACCATGCTGTCGAAACAGTCCCTCGGTGGACTCCATCTAGCGGTTGAGAACTAGTTGGGACAGATGATATACCAGCGAACATTGTCGGAGTAGCAGTAGGAGGCTCTACTGCTACTATATCAGAAGACACAGTCCTAGATTTTGATGGTTGTTCAGACATATTTAGTCTATCCAAAATACTTCCTAGCGATTCGACAGGAACTTGCGATGAAGGGTGATTAAAAGAAATAACTTCTGTAGTAGAAGCATATAGGTGGATTCCAGTTCCAAAATGCAATGGGGTACTGGATGGAAGATCCTCTACAATCTCTTCTATAGCAATTAGTCCAGGTGGAAGAGGTGGACCGTCAGGTCCGTAAAATATTTCTGGTGCCGAAGAAGGTATGGTTTCTGTAGCGACAAATACTGGAGGGGTGACACCTTCTGAATCAGCCCTAGATGGAGCTAGTTTAGGGATAGAAGTGTTTACCGTTACACTAGGATCAGTTTTAATGTCCTCTTGTAACTTCGGAACTTCTTCTGTAAAGGTAGATGTACCAGAAATAATCAGAGTAACTGGAGTCTCTGATGATGTTGAAACACAAGTTTCAAATAAACCAGGAGATTTCAACCTAGTTAAACGAGACCATTTTGCCCAGAATGGTTTTGTTTCCAGACTTAAAGATGATTGACTCACTAGTCTCTGTGAACAATGGGGTTTTGATTGAATTTCTTCCACAATTTCAGATTTCTTGATCAATTCAAAATTTCAAAGGGGAAAATGTTATACCGAAGTAAATAAATTTTATGACGCTTTGACACAACTTTCTTTTTCAATTTTTAAGAGTCAAGAAAAAGCTAAAGGTGACTTTAGTCGCCTTCAATTTTTAATGAGCCTGAAGTGACAAATGCTCAGATGGAGCTTTTATTTAGGAACGAAAGTGACTACTCTAGAAATCTAGATAGAGGGATTACCAAACGAATCGTAAAAATGCAACATACACCTTGGTGTAAATTAAAGAGAAATTACCAAGGATTTTACGAACGGCAGTTAATCTCCCTGAATGTTGTGTTCAGTGCATTTCGATCGATAGGGTGGAAGACACGGCTTCCTAAGGATAAAAGGATATCAACCTATTGTGATCTCCCAATATATACTCGACAATACAGGGAGCACAAGTCTATACTGCCACTTGTCATATCAAAAAGGAGGAATCACCCAACCTTCAATGAAAATGATAGTGACCATGTTTACAATGCTCGAATATGTCTCTAGCCTAGACTTCTAGATGTTTTGCGTTAGGTTCCAAAGCGTTTCTCTGTTCATTTAGGTTTATTTTATAGTTGATATTTCTTATAATTTTGTCTTTCAAGGTTCACTGCGTGATATAGATGTGAAATTCATAAATATGCAATCTAAAATGATAAACAGTCATTTGTTTTCTTTTAGCAATGAAAATCCTAGGTACTAAGGAAAGAAGAGTGTGTTTCCTTCAACAGAGCACAGAGAGCACAAATTAAATGCGCTTTTCCTAAATCATTTTCCGCATGCAGTCTAAATGCAAATGCACATGCATGTATTTGTTTTTCTGCTTCATTAATGTGAGAATGCCAAAAAGGAAAACTACATATAGATTTGAACTATTTTCTTCAAAGCGACATTTCAACAATTTCTTTTCAAAATGAAAGGAAGACTAAAATGAAACTTTCAATTTCAAATGGAAAACTGCTTTTGACACTTCAAATATTGACAATTCAAATCAAATACAATGACAAAAGTACAATCAACTATCCAAAAGAGGAAGACTTTACGACACTCTTCTTCTTAACTCATAACGACAGCTATGACACTTTTGAATCAAAAGACGATAGTTTGATTAAGATACTCTTGACAAAAGAGGACTATAAATGATGAAAAACATACAAAAAAAAAAACATTCACAATTCCTGATCAATGGAGGCTGAATAATGTAAAGGAAGAAGGCTTCAACAATAATATACTAATCATAAGCAGTAAAATTATTGAATAGAGCTGAAAACAATGAATAAAAAACCAAATTCCAGAAAAGGAAATAGTATCATTCAGTCATCGCACCTGTCCTTAAGGGAAACATGGATGCATCTCACCTGCAACACATGGGAGGTGCCATGCATCTAGTTTGCTAGTTACAGACAGTGCAATGAACTAGGGAACGAAACTGAACTTGGTTTTTGCTCAAAATTTGCAGCTAAGTTCAATTATTTCAGCTAAGTTATGATAGACAGTAACAACAAAGTATAGGGGTATGATCTTATGAGGTTATTGAGCTACCACAAGGGCACTTAGGATGTTTGTAAGTCAGATATTCAGTTCATAAACCAACCAAGAGATTGACTAAAGCGGCATTGATCTACTTTGTAGTTGCATAGAAAAAACAGTTTGAAGGCTAGCTAGCTTAACTTCAGGCTCCATTTGTAGTTTATAAAGCAAACAACAGTAACAAACAAACAAACTAATCACTCCCCAACATATTCGCCATTTTGTTTCCAGGAAAACTAGTGTCTATTTGATCTGCTAGTCCCACTAAGACAGGTAGCTATCTTAGAAACAAACAATTCAAAGTAACTTGTGTTTTTCATTATGTATGATAGATAAGAGACAATCAGAGAGAACCAACCTTAATCTTTCGCTTGGCTCCTTGCTTGTTTCCTCTCTCCTTTGATAGAGCTTGTCACTCCCTTCTCACTTGTCCTACTTTAAAGAACACCTATAGAGGCAAAGCAACAAAACACCATCAAAGCATAGAGATCTATAATACCATAAACAATCCAAAATCAGAAGTACATTAACCATACAATTGCATTCACAAATACAAGATTCACAAATACACAAGTATATGGAGGAAAACTCAGATAACTTTATTGATAGTAGAAGTAGAAGAGAGGATTACAACCTAGCTGTCTGATCTAGCATCATCCTCCCAGCATGAAAGCCCTCTTCACCTCATGAAAAGAAAGATCACCCAACAATACAATGTCTCAAAGGGAAAACCAACAACACTTCCTTACAAATTACAAAATTCCAGCCTTTAGATCTCTCAAATGAGGGATCCATTTATAGATATTTGCAGAGGGGTGAGTTAGCTTTTGGGTTTTCTATTAGCGTCATTTGACTTATAGTTCTTGGTTCCACTTGGAGATTTCATGATCTCTTACTCATCCCTGGGTGAATTTAGAGAGGCAAGTGTCATATGAGAAGTTTCTAGAAGATTCTCTGGGGTTCCACTTAGTAAACTATCTCTGCCATTTCTCTACTCTCGCCCATCGCACCCCACAAAAGACTCTTTCAGTATGCATCACACCTAGCCAGTGTAGCAGCCAGTATGCATCGCACCCTAAGCATGGAGCAGTCTGTATGGGCTAGGTTTGGCCAGTTCTGAGTAGTTTTTCAGGTGGAACTTCTGGGAAATGATATAATCAGCTGAGCATGATCCTTTAGGGTGTGAAACAACACTTTTAGGGGTTTAAGAGGCCTTGGTTTATCGACATATGTGTTTGGGGTTGCAGTGCCCAAATATGTCTATAACAAGAAGATCAAGAACATTGAAAAAAATTGGCTTCTTTAATCAATCAGATAAAGACATTAACAGACACAGTCACAAAGGGCAAGTCAATGTTACAATCAGAGGCATATGATTTTAATGAAGACCTTGAAGGAGAATTTAGCCATCATCTACACTTCCATGGAAATCACCTCCATTCCCACCCTCGACCACCCAAGCTGGACATGTACAAATTTGATGGATCTAATCTGGCAATATGGGTAGCACAAATGGACCAATATTTCACTCTAAATAACATCGTAGATGATGAAACTAAAATACGTGTGGGAGGCCTTTACTTGGACCAAGAATGATGACAATGGTGGCAATGGCATCTGAAATGCTATCCAAGGACAATTACTTGGCAGGTGTTTGCAAAATCAATTTGCAACGGCCTTGACTATGAATCTAATTTTTTGGGTCGTCTTACTAAGCTCAGATAGACAAGCATAGTAAACAACTATATTACAGCCTTTAAGGAATTGGCCTTTTTCACAGTAGGTCTCGAAGATGAATTCTACTTGGAATGTTTTATAAGTGGTCTCAAAGAAGCCATCCAAGCCCACGTCCAGATGCACCACCCAACCACATGGATGGAAGATTGAACAAAGGCTATTGAAGTGGAACGTGCTTTGGCTGCCTAGTCGCCTTGTCCAAATTTCATAGCCAAGGGACGCCCCAACCAAGCTCAAGGCACTACCCAAACACTTAAGGTTCAAAAGGTGTTCCTCGCACAAATGGTTGAAAGGAGAAAGCAAGGATCGTGTTATTACAGTGATGACAAATACTCCACAGGACATAAATGCAAGGAACCCAAATTCTTTCAAATTTATGCTACTAATCACAGTTCATCTGAGGAAGCCCCACACTTTGAGGCACCAGAGGAGGACAGTGAGGAAAACTAGCAAGACAATGATCTCCCACCTACACCAGAAGAACCAGTTATCTCGCACCATACTTTGGCAAGTATTTCTTCTCCCCAAACTCTCAAAATCAGAGGTTTTATTAAACATCACCGTATAGTAGTATTGATTGATAGTGGCAGCACACATAACTTTATCCATCAGAGAGTCACAAAAGCTATTCATTGTTTTGTCAGAGTAGTCTCTAATTTCTAGGTCCAGATTGTTGATGGGGGGACAATGAAATATGAAGGCTGTTGTGAAAATATCAAACTTCAGATGGGATATTACCACCTAAAGACCCACATGTTTTCCATCAACATGGGTGGTTGTGACATTGTCTTAGGACCTGAATTCTCTACACACTAAGCCAAATCACAATGGATTTCCAAGAGTTATATATGAGCTTTAAGCAGAATGACCACATGCATACCCTCTGCGGACTCCAGGCAAGTACTTCTTCTATCATCATCTCACATCGAATGGAAAAATTGTTAAAAAGGGAAATCATGGAGTTATCAATCAATTTAATGCCATCCAGGCCATTGAGCCCATTACTCTTCATATTCATCTTGAGATGCAACAAGTCTTAAACACCCACCCGCAGGTCTTTGACAAACCTAATGAGCTTCCACCCTCTAGTGGGGAACATGATCATAGCATCACTTTGGTCACAGGGGCACAACCATCAACTATGCACCCATATAGATACCCTTTTGTCCAAAAGAATGAAATTGAAAAAATCATCAAGGAACTCCTAAAAGCTAATGTCATCTGTCCCAGCATTAGCCCTTATTCATCACCTATGGTCATGGTTCTTAAGAAAGATGGCGAATGCCCCATGTGTCCAGACTTTAGGACCCTCAACAAGCTTACAGTAAAAGATAAATTCCTTATCCCAGTTGTTGATGATTTTTTGGATGAACAAAATGGTGCTCAATTATTTACTAAGCTAGATCTTTGCTCAGGCTATCACCAAATACGCATGAAAGAAGTAGACATTCCCAAGACTAATTTCTAAACTCATGAAGGCCATTATGAATTCCTGGTCATGCCATTTGGTCTTTGTAATGCCCCATCCACTTTTCATAGCCTCATGAATCACTTGCTCAAACCAAATATCAGAAAATTTGTCCTCGTTTTCTTTGATGACATTCTCATCTACAGCCTCACCTAGGAAAAACATCTTTAACATGTAGACCTGCTCTTGCAACTAATCCAAAAGCATAAATTATTTGTCAAATTTTCAAATTTCTCTTTTGGCATGGAAGAAGTCGAGTATTTGGGCCACATTATGGGGTGTGAAGGTGTCAAGGTGGATCCCAAAAAGATCCAAGTAATGTAGGATTGGCCCCAACCAAATACTCTCACCAGCTAATATCACAAATTTGTCCTCAATTATGGTCACATTGCTGGACCCCTCACTCACCTTATCAAGAAAAATTCATTCCTCAGGACTGATGAAGCACAACAGGTGTTTATGGCTCTCAAACAAGCCATGTGTTCCACTCTCGTATTGGCACTGCCCGACTTCACCAAATCTCTTATGATTGAATGTGATGCTTCAGGTACGGGTATTGGCGTTGTATTAATGTAGGAAAGTTGACCCTTGGCCTTCACCAGCCAACAACTAAGTGGGAAACATATGTTACAATCTACCTATGAGAAGGAGATGATGGCCATCTTACATGCAGTGGATACCTGGTGATCATTCTTATTGGGGCAGTGTTTCCAAATCCGCACAGACCATCAAAGCCTCAAATATTTTTGGAGCAATGGCTATCCTAGCCACAACAAACTAAATGGCTAGCCAAAATGTTGGGATATGATTATGAGATAATTTACAAGAAAGTGTGCGAAAATGTCATAGCGGATGCTTTATCATGCCAATTTGAGGAGGACAACACCCTGCTAGCAATCTCTCTTCCTATTGCAGATTGGATTGAAGAAGCCCGCAAGGAATGGTTTTCACATCCTTCACTCTCCCAACTCATTAATAACTTGCGAGCAGATCCTAATTCCACAGTGGGCTACTCTTGGAGGGATGAGATTCTTCACTACAAGGATAGAGTAGTGATATCACCGACATCCACCCTCAAAACACGCATTTTGGTAGAGTTGCACTCATCTCCCACTACAAGCCATGCAGGCTTTCAGAAGACTTATTAATGAAAATGGGAATTTGGGGGTTGCCCAAAATCCCAATTTCTTTAAAAAAACAAGATCCTGGAGCCTGTTTCCTTAGTGATTTCTTCGCTGGTAGAGCATTCATCTCTCCATCATCATCAAAATCTTCCTTTGCACTGCATGCTGTCTTTAACAAACATTTACATATAACAGATACATGATATTTGGATCAACAAGCTTGAACACAAGATTTAACTTAATTATACCATACACACAAGCGTAGGCGTACACAATACTAGAACACGTTTTATATATATATACATAACAAATTACATTCCAGGCTAAGGCATTTCAGCCTTAAAACCCAGCTCACAATTGACTACATCTTGCTCACTGACTATTTTACTCACAAATAAGATATATCTCTCACACCCTATCACATTACAATTATATAAGAATTTTAGGAAGGATCAATCCTATCCTCTCCTTATTTTCTCCATAAAAGCTTCATGCATGCACGCTTTAAATCTGCTTTATCCTTTTAAAATCTATTTTTCTGCTTTAAATCACGCTTTTCTTTTGTTCTGATCCTCTCGTCCAGTTTGTTTGCTTTGTCGCTGGTTGCTCCTGCATCACAACACTAAAGCAAAGTCTATATTTCCCAAATGTGATAAGCATTACGCTTGGATAAATTTTATTTTATCATATCCTGCTTCTTTAATTTGTGAATAAGACAATCACAATCTACCTTTGCAATCTACGACTAAAGCGAAACGCACTATGTTTTCACAACTTGCAACACTTTTTAGAACGCCGAATAATTATGTCCTTTGCCTAACATGTATGTCTCCATGAATATATATGAAATGTCAAGAACCATCGATCTTTAGTGCTTCTGAATATCATCGTCCATAGGAGATATGGCACCAATGATAATAAGAAGGTATGGAAAGGGAGAGCAGAAAGAAATATTAAAGGAGTGGTTGAAATCCCAAGAGTCAGAGTGCCTACCTTCAAGGACACTGCTTTTTATGTAGACAAATCAGTTATTTTAACATGGAAATTAATATACCAAGCATTCTCTTAGAAAATATATTCTTGAATAATAAGAATACTGTAATGTGTAGATTTATATTAAGAACTCATGGTTTCAGAAACTAGTTGTTCATTCGCTTATTTTTCCATGTGCATAAACCATTGAATGGATCTTACCATGTAGTGATGATAACAACATGGTAATTAAGAGAATATAGGGTACACCTTCAACATTGTACACACCATAGTACTTTTCATAATATTATAATATGTCCCAACCTCATGAAAATCTTAGTCCACAATGGCATTGAAAATACAAGATACCAGCTATGGATATTATGAAGACATGGTGGAAAGAACCTAACAAATTCAAGTAGAAAAGTGATGGAATCTATAAGACTCAAGTGCTTAGGAGGGTATACCATTTGTTTATGGCTATTTTCTATAGATCTATGGGAGAGAGGGTGTAAAATTCTTTGAGGAAATTTGGGTTCCCAAGATACATACATATGACGCACAAAGACGAGAACATGGCACCAAGAATTAGTTAACGCAAAGTTTGAATCAGGCTATTAAGTGTGAGCCAAAGTAGAGAGCAGTAAGTTCCTTATGGATAGAAGGTTGGTGCCTACACAATAGGAAGTTGGTGTGTGAAGAACATATTAGGGGTTGGTGCCTCCTGCAAGTTAGTACTTCTTGTAAGTTGATCAAGTGTTTGCAAAGGCGGAGTTAGTGCTTCCTATTAGTGGGTGCTAGAAAAACACATAAGGGATTTGGTGCTCCATGTGAGTGGGTGCTCACAAAACATTATGTAATTAGAGTGGTGGATTTAGATTCACATCATAAGAAAACAAGATTTGTGGTTTTCTCCCTTTATGGGTTTCCACATTACATATTTGTCTCATGTGTATGTTGCTTATAGTGTTGTTGTGATGTTCATGTGTTGACTAATTTTATTATTATCTAATGTGTTTTTGTTTGCACACATGAATGGTTTCCAAGTGAAAATAACATTATAAATTGTAAAAATTATAAAATTAACCTAATACTAATTCACCCTCGCTTCTTAGTATTAATATTGTTTTGGACAATTTTCCACTACTTGCATCAAGCTTATTTTTTTATTCTTTACGAATTAATGCATAATAGGTGGAACTAAAGATCCTGAGACATGTTACAAAAGGAATGTGGACATACCACACTTCATAAGTAGTCTTATATTTAAGAGCATGATATGGACATCTATTTTTTATATAGTTCACATGGAATGTATCATCCAAAAACATCAACTTTTCATTTTTTTTAAACATCATTCAATGCACCATATTTAAGATAGTCATGTTCATTCTTTCATCTACACCATTTTGTTGTGGAATATAAGGAATGGTAGTTAGATGTTTAATCCCATTTTGGCAAAGATTGTTTTAAAAATAATTTTAATTTTAATTTTTTCCTTTATAAGCACAAAGAGATCCAATATGATATTATGCATCATTTTTAATCCATACATGAAAAATTATAAAAGTTTCAAAATATTTTGGTTTACTTTACAACAAGTATAGTCAACACATACTGGTGTAATCATCAATAAAAGTCATCACATATTTATTTCCATTTTCATAGGGCCACACAAATCAAAATGAATCAATGCAAGCTTTATATGTGCTTTGGAAGTAGAATAACGAAATGGATGTTTATTATGTTTTCCTAGGATACAAGCATCACATTACTATAGTTTCCTTGGAATAGTTATAAAACTAGTAACACAATTTATTTTCAATAAATGAAGACTATCGTAATTAATATTTCCAAATATTACATTTCGTAGAAGACTAGGTGGCAATGTACCTTCTTTGTACTAAGAACTACATCCAAAGTTTTCTGCTTACGAAATTTTCCTTGAAACTTTCGCAGTCTTTCTTCCTCTTTTCAAATCATGAAATTTTTTTTGTTTGATGCCTTTATTATCTCAATTTTTCCATCAAACATATGAATGGAGTACCCTTGTTGGAAGTGAATAAGGTACAAAGTAGAATACATCATTTAAAAGAAAGTTAGGAAGTCCATGCAGCTTAATCATGATGGTGCCGAGTCTAGAGGGCTTGAGAACTGACCTTTCAGTAAAGTACACCTCTCCATATACATTGTCATCAAGGTCTTAAAATAACTATTTCCAACATTTCATATGGAAGGTTGCACTTGCATCAAGTAGTGATGCATCTTTCAAAGAAGTAAATGAAGTATGAAACAAATCTTCAGTTAATATAATATTGCAATGGGAAACAATGTAATGAGAAAAAATAAGTTTTTTCCTTTTGTTTGATCTATTGTTTTACCTTTGTCTTCGGTGCATTATTGCTTGATTATTTCCTAAGGTGTTGTAGTTGTTAGAACTCCCCTCCAAAATTTTTCCTAAACTTCTATTTTGGAGCCTACCCTTTGTCAATAAGAGCTTATATTTCACAATAGTCAAGTGTTTATCTTGATTTTTTAGTGCCTTAATATATAATCCTTTCATGTAACACTTGTGTTATTCCTTAACTCAGTCTTGTCACTAGTAGCTAAACAAATTTTAAGACAAGTTGCTTCCCTCCAAACATGAGCTAACTATTCCCTTGATTTAGCATTGATTCCTAGTATTTCTCCAGGGAATTGTACAATCCCTAATTATGGAGACTGCACAATCCCTTGAGGAAGTGAACTACACAATCATGTAAGACATGAAGAAATTGAGCAAGTGAAATTTCCAATCTCTCGCTAAGAGTCTCCACTACACAGTCAATTGAGCTAAGGACTATGCAATCCCTTGTCATTAGGAATTATGCAATCCTTTCTACCAATCGACTATGTAGTCCCCTAGAATAAGAAATTATGTATCTATAGAAAATAGGGAGTGCACAAACACCTATGAAAAGTGGTACCAAGTTTATTTTTTTGATCTAAGGACAACTTCCACTTTCTCCTTGATTTTAGGCATGCACATCATAAACCCTAACCTAACCCCATGGGGGATATTATATATATCTAATAGAAAGTTGTAGAGTTCAATTTCACGCTCAAAATTAGAGCTCTAGCCTTTCCCATGAGATCAAGGAGTTTTGGATTCAGTTTAAAGTGATTTCCTAAGTAAGTTTCTAAAGTGTTTCTTTTTTTTTTTTTTTTTTTTTTTTTTTTTTTTTTTTTTTTCCTGTTTAAAAGTTCCACTTTTCTCATTTATTCTTGTATTTAATATTTTTTTTACTATATTTACCTTGGACAATTATTTATTCAGTCATTCATTCAAGTTTTACAACTGTTGCATCCCTCCAAAGAATTTTTCTTTCCAACAGTTACTGTTGCTTGGTCTTTTTGTGCATACATGTTCTTCCTTTTATATGGTCTTTCTCGTTGATGTTAATAATTGATTTAATTTATCTTGAGGTCAATCAGCCCTTATCCCTTCCTTAATTTTTATATTCAAAAGTTTTCCTCTCTCCTGGGAAAGACTACACAATCTTGCATGAGTTGTTTCCTTCCCCAACTGTGCATTGCATAGTTCAAATACTTAAGCTCACCCCTTGCGAGTTGTGACTACACAATGTGCAATCACTGGCTTTCCAAACTATGCATTGTGAAAGTCCTGTTGATAACCCTATGGAGATGTGATATGCAACCTCTTGCATGACCAACATATCCATGGAAAACAGTGGTAGCACATGTATAAACTTCTCTCTGCCAAACATCCTGATGAAGGTGCCACAAGGTGAGGCATACCGATATGAAATGTTAAGAAATGTCTCCAATGCTTCTTGGGACATGCAAGGTGGATCATACTCAAATATCATCTTGTAAACCAGGATGATGACGTGGTTAGATAGCCTTGCCATGACTCCTCGGTAGTTTCACTTATAAATCAACTTGAAATAAATGTTCATAGCATTCTTTGATGGTGTCCATGTCCGAACCATGCCAAGAAATTGATGTTGGGCATGGATTATGTCAAGTAGGTACACAGACATATAACATCTCGCTTTCTCATCCTTGGGTATATTCCAAGCATTAGTCACATGAAATTTCAGCTGAAGAGCCAACATATCCAACCAATTGAATGGACTTCCCTCATTTTCAAATTGATCCAACATAACCACCCAATTTTGCGAAAAGGTCTTTATGCTTTCTTTATTGTATAGTCGGCATGAAAAGATGATCAAGAGTTGGTAGGCATTTCTGAGTGACATAGTATTGTAGACCTGATTGGGTGTCGACCTAAAATTCGATGACTCTTTCACCCAATGCTTCATGATGTCACTAGTGTCCACATTATTTTTGCAGGTATAGAAAAGTTCACCCATGCAGTTCACCGTATGTGCTAAATGATACACTAGACGATAGTTTTCCGTACTTTAGGTAGCAAGCTATGTTCCACTGGAACTACTCAATGTCAATGTCTCAAGATCAGTATGTGAGATAATCCAGTGAATGATGTCCACACACGGGAAGGCAGGGTACCTGCATGCAACCTTATACAATCCTGACTTGTGGATGTTAACATAGACCTATCGATCTTCTAGATATTGCTTGAAGTTGCCTACAAATATGTCCTTAATTTCCTACCATATTATCTTCATTTCCTTCTATATGAACAATTGTGTGTCTACATAGACTAGAAAGTTCATTGACAACTCTTCAACTACATCTCTATTGCTTCTCTCGATAGTATCCTTTGATCCATATCTCTTGCAAGCCATGTTACCTGTACTGGTCAAAAGCTTCTGAACAAATGTTGTACCTGGAGATAGAGAGGATACTCATGGCATGCAAATTTTAGCTTGAAATTGAAAGCACTTCAAGAAAAATCATGCAAAAAACTCAGAAACTGTTGGGCAAGATTGTGCAATTATGTGTTTTAGAGGTGAGGTACTTTCAATTAGGTCTATGTGTTACATAGTCCCAGTTGCTAGTGAGAGGTAATGATGACTGGAATTGTGCAATGCGTAGTCGAGTATGGTGTACTAATGAGTGGAACTGCATAATGCACAATTTAGTCTGGCTTTGATGCTGGTTGGGACTATGCATTGCATAATTCAAGTGGAAAAGAATCTAGGACTAGCTCATGGAACTACACAATGTGTAGTTGGAGCCAGTCATTGGCAGCCTCTGTGCAATTCCTGAAGCCAAGGTAGAGCCTTGAGATCTAAAAATTCATAGTGCATGCTGGGATGAGCTACATTCAAGACAAGGAAGCCTAGATATGCCCAAGGGAAACATGAAAATGAGCAGATCTAAATGTGTGAGTGATGGTTTGTGTAGATCTAAGTGAATGGTAATGCATGAAATCAAAACAAATGCAAGAATCAATCAAACCGGAGAACAACGAAACTTATGGAGAGAGTCGCCGCAATGACAAAAGTTAGTGCAAAAATGGGGTTATGTATGTGACACTTAGAAAATGCAATGAAAAAATTAAAACAACATTTATACAAGCTAAAAAAATCAAAACGCCAATGGTCATTCAATAAAATGGGTAAAACAATATTCTCACAAGTGTAGGAATTTACAGGTTATGTTCCTGATATAGAACACCAAAGGAGATCACTCAGAAACAGGTCACAGATTAGTACAACAATATTCTTTATGTGGTTAAAACCCTGAAAGAGGGAAATAGTCCACGGCTTGAGCCAATGTGGCCACTTCAAGAAATTTATTAATGTAAAAGAAAGAAAATTTACATAAGCTTCTCTCATGAATGGTCACCTTACAAATGACCCTCCATGTTCTTTAAATAGAGATCATGGACCAATCAGGTGTTAAGCCATGGATCAAGTGTCGGTAATACCAAGGAGAGAATGAACCGTCAGATCACTTCATGTCTAGAAAATATCATGACCATTAGATTGTAAGTTACAAAAAGTACATACTAAAGAAACACACTTTACCTAACTATACCCTAGACCAAGTTATACTTAACTATTTTCTATGTGTGAGAATATCCTAACATCCCCCCTTAAGAACAACTTGGGATAGGATTGAAGGATGTGAAAATATGACATAATAGGAGAAGGAAGGAGGCATTAGAGCCTATCCCCCCTTAGTGAAAACTTCCTAAAATCCAAACATAAATCAAATTTTAGTAAACTTTGCCTCTATGAGAGCCTTTGTAAAGATGTTTGCAACTTGATCATCAATTGAACAATATTTTACTTCAATAACATGGTCATGAATGATCTTTCTGATGAAGTGCATGTGTATTTCGATGTGTTTGTTGCACTGATGTTGGACTGGATATTTTCATATTTGAATGGAACTTTGACTGTCACACCAAAGTGTAGTCAGATGCTACTGCTGAAAGCCAAACTATGACAGGATCTGATGAAGCCATGGGGCTTCCTTACTACCTTTTATGGCGCCACGATACTCTACCTCTACTAAGAAAGAGAAATGGCACTTTGTTTCTTGCAAGCCCTTGTAATAGGTCCAAAACCAAGAGTGAAGACATAACCTGCAGTAGACTTCCAATCATTAGGCTCACCAATGCAATCAGAATTAGTGAAACCAATCAATAAAGGAGATGCTTCTACACTATAACGAATCCCAAACTAAATTGTACCTTGAACATAACGAAGTATTCTTTTAGCTGATTTCCAATGAATTTCATGTGGGTTTTGCATAAACCGAGAAATAAAGCCAACAACAAAGGAAAGGTCAGGATGGGTATGGATCAGATATAAAAATTTTCCTACAAGATGACGGTATAAGGTAACATCAACTTCAGGGGAAGAAAAAGTGACTGAAATTTTGGCTCTAGAATAAAAGGGGGAAGGGGTTGGCTTACATTCTTCCATGTGAAAGTGTCTTAAGTCTTTCATTTCAAATTGCTTTTTAAGGTTGGACTTCACATGTTTTATAAGATTTGGATCACTACCAGTAAGGATAAGATCATCAACATAAAGAACAAGAATGACTAGAGACTTACCCACTTTCTTGGTGTAGACAATAGTGTCAGAATGACACCTAGAAAATCCAATATCTAAAAGAAAGCTATCCATTTTGGCATACCAAGCCCGAGGGGCTTGCTTGAGACCATAAAGGGATTTATTAAGTCGACATACAAGGCTGGAGTCTATTTGCATAAAGCCAGGAGGTTTTTCCATATAAATTCCTTCATGCAAGTCCCCATGCAAAAAGGCAAATTTAACATCCATCTAATGGACTTCCCATTTGAAAGAGGAAACAAGGGAAAGAACAAGGCAGATAGAGTTCATTTTGGCAACAAGGGAGAAGGTTTTAGTATAGTCAATGCCTTCAACTTGTGAAAAACCCTTAGCAACAAGAAAAGCTTTATGTTTATCAACTTTTCCATCTGGTCCAAACTTGGTTCTGTAAATCCATTTGCATATAAAAAGTTTTCGTCCCTTTGGAAGAGGAGTAGGATCCCATGTATCATTTGCCAATAATGAACGATATTCTTCATTCATAGTTGCATCCCAATCTGGATGGCCTGAAGCTTTTGCAAAGATGTCAGGATCATAATTCACTGAAGCTTCAGCCAGAAAAGAAGAGGCTATATCAAACTGAGAATGTGTAAGTTGCTGATCCGTAGGATCACCTACAAAAGAACCTGTTGCATCTTGAGTAACACGGACCCATTTTGGAAGTTGAGGAGCTGAAGGAGGATCCCGAGAAGGTTGGGGAGGATTTCCATCCTCACTATTATCATCTGAAGAAGAATTATTTTTAGAAGTAGAAGGGATAGAGAGGTGTGGCACATCCACTGAATTAGGCTTGTAGGCCGATATATTTTCAACAAACTTTACATCTCTTCTAATGACAACATTTTTGGTTTTAGGTGGAATAATTGTACATCCTTTGACATCTTCAGAATATCCATCAAAAATACATTTTTCACTTTTAGGTTCTAAGGATTTATGTTTCTCATCGGGAATATGGGCCCATGCTTCACTTCCAAAAACGCGAAAGTGACTTACATATGGTTTAATTGAGCTCCATGCTTCTTTTGGAGTGATATTCTTTAAAACCTTAGTACGAGTGTGATTTACTATGTAATTTGCACAATGAATTTCTTCTGCACAAAAATTAAGACTAAGCCCTTTAGATTGAAGCATATAATTAGCCATTTCCTTTAAGATGTGATTCTTCCTTTCAGCTACACCATTTTATTGTGGAGTATATGGATTATTATGTTGCAATTGAATTCCATGCTCAATGCAAAAGTTGATGAATTTGTTGTTAACATATTCTCTGCCATGATCAGATCTTAGCTTAAGAATTTGATGTCTAGATTGTTTCTCAACAAAGGCCTTAAAGGCCAAGAACATGTTAAAGCCTTCACTCTTGAGTTTTAAGAAGTATACCCAAGTGCATCTAGATAAATCATCAATGAAAGTTAAGAAATACTTGTAGGCAGGGAATGAAACAACTGGGAGTGGACCACATAAATCACTGTGCACAAGCTGTAAAGGGGTTGAGGAATGCCAAGAGGCACAATTTTCAAAACTATGTTGATGAACATGGTTACCAATGAAACAAGAACTATTACCTCAAAACAAGTACTTGAGCCCAAAAACCCCAAAAAACCATGAAAAAACAACCCAAAAATGAAAATTATATATGCCAAAATGATGATTTTTTAAGGTAAATTTTCAACATTTTTTTAAAATGGAAGTAAAAACCATTTTTTTTAAATGGATGAAAAAACACCCTTAAAAAATTGTTTATTCTGGAAATAAAAAATAAAAATAAAAAAATTCGGGTTACAATTTTGTCATTTTTTAGCAATGGAGTTAAAGAGAAAATATCCGTACTTCGAAAAACTGTAAAATTCCAACAATTCTCGGACATGATGTTAAAGATAAAATTTCATGTCTCGAATCCCGATAATTCCAACTATTTCCATCCATGTTATTAAACATAAAATATCTTGACTCTAAAAAACCTTGAAATTGTAATTGTTTTCGACCATATCATTAAAGATAAAATATCGTAACTTAGAAAAACATTAAAATTTTGACAATTTTTCAACCATACAATTAAAACCAAAAATTATGACTACAAAAAAATCTCAAGCTTTCAAAATATTTAAGGCATGGATTAAAAACAAATTAAAATATATTTTATTTCATATCAAAATTAAGTTTCTAACTTTTTTAGTGTTTGATCATCTATTATTTCTATGACCATGTCTCATTAATAATGCGTGTACCATTTTCACAAACCTTGTTATACTACTGCGTGTCCTTACATTTTCGAGCATCAGACAAAATTCTCCCCTCCCTGCATCAACTTAATTGAGTGAATGCGATACAGTTTTTGAGGATTGCAATCCACTATGGGAGCACACTTGTTTTTTCGCTTGAGATTTAAGGCCTCCCCGGTATTATCATGCATGGTTTTTGGGCCTTTGTCCACTGTAATTTATGCTTCTAAAGAGCTCATTTCCCCTTGTTCCACATGTCAAATTTGGATCATACCATATGGACATACATTAAAATATAGCCATTGTCTTAAACATTTATTCATATGCTTCAAATGTGAAAAAGACACACTACCAAATTCTTAGGTTGCCAATGTTTATTATAAAATGCATGAGAATGGATTTTATTACACATTAAAATTGGATTGAATCTTTTATTGATTTTTTTTAATTTTTTTAATTATTTATCTTTTTAACTTTTAATTTTAATTTTCTTTAATGTTTTTAAAATTTTATTTTTAATTTTTAAAATTAATTTTAATTTAATTTTTTAATTGTTTTGATTTTTTTTTTTTTTACTATTTTAATATATATATATATATATTTTTTTTTTTTTGTTTTTTTTTTTTTCAAATTTTTATAATTTAATTTTTTTTTTTTGTTATTTCTTTAATTTATTTTATTGCTATTTTTTATTTTTATAAATTTAATTTCAAAAAATAATTCTTAAATTTTTATTTTATTTTATTTTTTATTTTGTTTATTTAATTTAAATATTTTTCAAATTTTTATTTGAATTGATTTTTTTAATTTTTTTAATTTATTATTTTTAATTATTTTAAGTTTTTTTCCTAACGAGCTTTTTATTTTTTATTTGTATTTTAAACTTAAAAGAATGTTTTAAATTTTCTTTCTGTGTTTAATTTGTTTTCTTTATTTTATTTTTTCTGAATTTTTTCTTTTTGTATTTAATTTTTAATATTTATTTTATTTATTTTTTATTGTTTTCCATTAATTTTTTATTGAATTTTTTTTTACAAGTTAATGTTGGTTTGTTTATTATTTTTATAGGTTTTTTTGTTTTTTTTTGTTTTTTTGTATTTATTTTTTTTTGTCATGGTTTTTATTTTTATGTTTTATTACTAACATGAAAATCATCAACATTTAAAAAAAATTATCCACACTTAATTCATTAGAAAATTTAAAGTGTAAAAACTAAGCCCTCTAAACAAAAAGTGTTTATGCTCATCAGCACTTTTCAAAATCAAGATGAAAATCACTAACAAAAAAATTGTTCACACGTGATGCATAAAATAATTTAAAGTGTAAAAAATAAGCTCTTTAAAAAATGTGTTGATGCTACATCAACACTTTTCAAAATCCACATGAAAATCACTAACATAGCATCAACACTTTTCAAAATCCGCATGAAAATCACTAACATTTAAAAAAATGTGTTGATGTTGCATCAACACTTTTCAAAACCAACATGAAAATCACTAACATTTTAAAAAATGTGTTGACGCTGCATCAACACTTTTCAAAATCAGCATGAAAATCACTAACATAAAAAAAAAAAAATTGTTCATACTTGATACATAAGAAAATTTAAAGTGCCAAAAATATGCTAAAAAAAAGTGTATTTTGGCATCACCACTTTTCAAAATCGGATGATTTTTTGTTACCTCACGGGTACCAGTTCACTTTTTCGTTTAATTGGTAACTATGTTGATGATGTTTTCGAGTACACATCCGGAACAAACACCATTTCTGCAAGATACCATAGGAAGACGTTTCACCATATTTTCCTTACATAGATTTTGAAGGGAGCAATAGTTTAAGTGACCAAATCGCTCATGAAAAAGTTTCCTCACTTCATCATTATGAGTAACAAATACCGATGGAAGAGTTAATGACCCAAAATTGTTAAACTTATACAACCTTGTAGAATCATCAGCAATGCCAGTGGCTAAAATCTATCTAGGATCTCTTAGGTCCTTAATTATAACATCATGAGGTGAAAATTCAATGGTTTTACCTTCACGTGAATGAGTTATCTAATATATAGATAGAAGGTTGCAGGATAAGGTAGGAGCACATAATACATCATTAAATTGTCCATTGAGTAGATGAATAGTTCTAGTCCCTACAACATTAAGAGATCGATCATCACCAACATATATATTTTTGGTGTTACAATCATTTAAAGAAGAAAATATGGCTTTGTTTTTGGCCATGTGATAAGAAGCTCCAAAATCAATGAGGAACTCATGAGAATGAGAAGAAGAAGATACATTTAGTGCATAACTAGACCGAGATGCTTAACAACCACATGCTGAAAGTGTTATTCCTAAAGATGAAGTTGAAGTTGAAGAGTGCTCCAAATGGATGCTGTGATCCTTCATTGTTGCTTCCAAAGCTTCCATCTTGTTAAAGCATTTGGATTCTAAGTGGCCATCATGATTACAAAAGTTGGAATGTCTATGAGTCTTATTCCCTTTGCTTTTATTTGCATTATCATTTTGTTGAAATGATTTTTCATCTTGAAACTGAAATTGCTTAGGACCTTTGTTTGGTTTAGGACCATTATTTTTAGGATGTTGCTTCTTAGGATTCTTTGAATTTGGTTGTTGCTGGGCTACCAAGGCTTTCTTAGAAGAGTTTCCAATATTAAGAAGACCAAGATGTAAGAGATTTTCTTGTTCTCTTATTAACTAATCACAAAAGGCATCAAAAGAAGGGGACTTGTAGTCTTGTCCTTGAGAAATAAAGGCTTCTCTTGTAGAATGGAAGGTTGAAACAAACACAGAGTAGGCTGGTCCGAACTTAGTAAGAATATAATAGATAAGACTACCATCTTCTTTCTTAACCTTAACACATTCCAAAAGAATTCTAAGAGTCTTGAACTTGGAAAAAAAATCTTCAATGGAAGAAAAATTATTGGGGTCCAACATCAGCAACTCATTTTTGAGTTAATGTCTCTAATATCATTTTTAATTCCAAAAACTTTATTGAGTTGTTTCATTGCTTCATCAGGGGTATCAAGTTTTGCAATATGAAATCTAAGGTATGGAGAAAGAGACATTCCTATCAACCCAAATGCTTGATCTTGCCTATTTTCCCATTTGGCTTGCTTATCTTCATCTTTAGGTTTAGCCTCTGGGCCTAAGGCTATCCTATAAAGACCTTTACTTCAAAGTAAATCCTCAATGTAGGACAACCATTGGAATTAGTTGGTGTTCTTAAGAATAAATTTGCATGGACTTTCTATTTTAATATAAACTGAAGCTGTAGATACCGAAACTAAGTGTTTTAATGGAAAGATCTTGAAAAATTAGGTCGATTAAAAAAAACAGCTTTCGAATGAAGAAATTATGGCTTTTTGAAGAAAAGTTGTTAAGGAGGCCGACGAAGTACATGAATGTGTAGAAGTGAATGATAATGTTATATTTTAAACCCCTCACCCCCCTTCCAAACGTAATCTAATTATCTCTCTTTAAAAAATGATTTGATGTGACCCACTTTTATAAATAAGTCACTTTTACAATCGTACTTTATGAGCTATCCACTAAATTGTAACTTAAATAAAAGATAAAGAGACTATATAATTATGAGTGACTCACCTTTTATAATGGGTAAGAACACTTTTACATAAAGTAAATTTAAAACATTAGTTACATGTGTTTTTTGAAAAAGTACCTCAACAAAAAGAAGACTTGAACCCAAGATCTCTATTCTTATAAAGTAACTTTGGACCAAGTGAGCTAGTTTAAAAGGTTAGTAATTTTTGGAAAAGATGAAGCTTTGTTTTAGTCATTGGAGCTTTGGAGTGTGTGCTTACTTGAGAAAACCCTTTTTTCCTACAAAACAAAAAAACACACAAACTAAAAGGAACATGCAAAAAAACCAAACCTTATGGCTTGAAGTTAGATTTCGCCAAAAATTATATCTTTTCCTCAATGCTTCTGATTTTTTGAGTTCACATTAAGGCGTGGTGGAAAAGAGCATACGCATGAGAAAAATCCTTCCTTTTTGTTTATGATTTTCCCAGATTGCATAGAGTCACGGGGCAAAGAGCACACGTAGAAATGAGAGGTATAGATCTAGTAATAAAAATAGAGAGATAAATCAACCAAAACAAACAGAGAGATAAATAACTAAAACTGCAAATAACGACTATATACCTCAAGATCTTAAAAATGACGTAGCTAGCGCTACTGGAAACCTTTTTGTGTGAAACAAAAGGGGTTCCTCACTAGAACAGATGCTCCTAACACAATAGAGAAGTCCTCTTGGCCCAAAAGTGGTCAACAATAATAGATATAGGAAACAATAGTCAGATGCAGATGTACCAACTTTGAATTTGGATCCCTAATGGATGCGGCCCTCAAATAGCTCTGATACCATGTAGGAATTTATAGGGTAAGTTCCTTAGATAGAACACCAAAGGAAAATACTCAAAAATAGGCCACAGATTAGTACACCAACATTCTTGACATGGTTAAAACCCTCAAAGCGGGAAATAGTCGATGACGTGAGCCAATGCAGCCACTTCAGGCAATTTATTAATGTAAAAGAAAGAAAATTTACATAATCTTCTCTCATGAATGGTTACCTTACAAATGACCCTCTATGCTCTTTAAATAGAGATGATGGACCAATCGGATGTGAAGCCACGAATCAAGTGTCAGTAATACCGAGGAGAGAATGAACCGTTGGATCACTTCTTGTCCAGAACATATCTTGACCGTCAGATTGTAAGTTATAAAAAGTACATACTAAAGAAACACACTTTACCTAACTATACACTGCACCAAGTTATACTTAACTATTTCTTATGTGTTGTATATCCTAACAACAATCCATGGAAACAATGTGACAGAAAAAGTAGCAAAAGACTAGAAAAGAAATACTTACCCGAAAAAGTTGCGCCAACAGTGCTGAAGGTTCCTAGATCCCTGCAGGAATTCCATAGCTCCAAGATAGAATGTTCAAATGAGCTCTAGCGGTGTCCATTAAATAGATTTGATCGATTTATGGTTTATTACATGAAGGCCAAAAATTTAGGAAAAAGTGACGCATGGTGACAGTTTCTAAAATTAACTCAAATGTAACTCCCACTGCTAAAAATAGATCCCTATTTTTTAGGGATGCATTTTTATTTTTTTATTTTTTAGGAAAGGCTGTTATCCATGCACAGAGGTATTGCACAGTTCCAAGGAGAACCGAGTAACTTACCGACACATGCATCAGGAAACAGTTGAGGGAATGTTTCTACACAATTCTCTCTAGTTACCTCTCATGCTCTACATAGTTTCCTAGCTGAAGACAGGTTGCCAGTTGGGTCTACGCAATTCTAGAGTCAAAGCTCATTGTTGGGTTGATCTGCGCATTTCCTGAGAGCAAGGTTGTTTGTTGTCTAGGATTGCGCAAATCCTCAAGGCAGTGCTAGATGTAGAAAATCTATGATAGGTTAACCTGATAATGCAATATAAATCAAGGAAGAATACTATAACCTACTTCTACTATCAATTTGTGGAAGCTTAAAGATTGAGTTGAACAATATAATCAGAAGAAGACGAATCAATGGAAAAATACACATGAAAATATTTTGGGGAAAGCCTCAGCTAAAAACCCCACACTATTGTATTATCATACATGGTGGAAATACTTAGGAATTATACAAAGCCTTAGCTCTCAAAGCTAGCCAGCTCTCAGTACAATCCTCACATATTCTCACAGGTAATCTTTCCTTCTCTCCAGCCTTCCTCTCTACCCTCCAAGCTCTTATTTCCTTGCGTTTTTCCTTGTGGATGATTTGCCTCTTACTAAGTGGAAAACAAGCCTTCAAAACTACACAATCGTCAAGGATGAGTCCTTGATTGCATGCATGATTTTTCTCCATGAGAAAACACATGAAACTAATAGTACATTTTCCTTTAACATTAATATCAACTGGGTCTTTCTAGAATAGACATGCATGAGTTTCTGATGAGGAAATATTCAGTTAACTAGAGTAGCACTAGTTGAGTGCATTAATGCATCAACTGACTATTAACTGATTATTAGTTCCTCAAACAATTTGGAACTAATTTTAACTAGACTTAACTCAGTAAACTAAGTTAACTAATTACAAATCAAATATAACTCAATCTTATCTCCTTAATTTAAGGAATAACTCTTGCATGACTTCAGAATGACTTCTAACATGAATTTCTCCAACTAATTAATTTAAAATAAATTAATTAATTATTTCCATGTAGTTGTTAAGACTAAATTCGATTTTAATTAACAATTTAATTCAAGGACAAATTAAATTGGAATATTCTAGCTGCCATATTTCAACACTCCCTCTCAACAAGAAAGGGATTATTTTCCACCCCGATCCTATCTCTATGGAACTCGAATTTACACTTTGACAATGCCTTTGTCAAAATGTCAACATCTTGCTTCTCTGTCGAAATATACTGCAGCAACATGATCCTCCTCATTACACAGTCTCTGAGATGATGATACCGAATTTCGATGTGCTTGGACCTATCATGAAATATTGGATTCTCAGAGAGTTTGATACAACTTTGATTATCAAAATAGATCACAGTTGGATCCATCCTCTAATAAAACAAACCAACTTGGATTTTCTACATATAGATGGCCTCACATGATGTCTGACTTGCAACCATGTATTATTCCTCTACCGAGGTGAGTGCAACTGACCTCTATTTTTTGCTATACCAAGACCTGCCACTGACCCAAGGTTGAAAATCCCTCATGATGTCCTCTTCCGATGTGATTGAATCCCTGCCCAATCTGCATCAGTGAAGCCCTGTAGCTTCACTCCCTCTGTCCATTTGTACCACAATCCATACTAAAATGTGCCTCTGAGGTATCTCAATACATGCTTTACTGTCGTACAAAACATCTTGGTAGGCTGAACCATCGCTTGACTTAGCTGGTTCACCTCATAGCACAAATCTGGTCATGTGTTCACTAAGTACATTAGTGAACCCACAAGCTGCCTATACACAGTGGCCTATATCACTTCTCTTGAAGTAGCAACCTCCTTCCTCCAGTTACCTGCTAGAGGAGTCTACATGGGCTTGCACTTCTCCATGCAAAATATCCTGAGTATCTTGTTGGCATACTTGCCCTGAGACACAAACAACTCTCCATCCTTCTGCCACACTTCCATGCTAAGGAAGTAATGCATGGGACCCATGTATTTCATCTCGAATTATCTTGCAAGGTCCTCCTTACAATACATGATCATTGATCATCACCAGTCAATATGAGATCATCAACATAAAGTACGATGATCAACAACTTACGTTTCACCGCAATGTGGTGCAGGTTTGCATCTGCTTCTCTCTTTATGAAGCCCAACCTAGTGAAGTAGTTGTCTATCCTGGTGTACCAAGCACGAGGTGCTTTCTTCAGCCCGTACAACGCTCTCTTGAGTCGGCACACATGTAACTCATGATCGAAGGTATCAAAACCTTCTAATTTCTCTATGTACACCTCTTCCTCAATCTGGCCATTGAGGAGTGTAGTCTTCACATCCATCTGATGGATCTTCCAACCCATCTATGCTGATAGTGCCAACATAGATCTAATAGATGAGTACCTTGCGACATGAGCAAAAGTCTCATCATAGTCAATCCCCTTGACCTGTGAAAATCCATGAGCAACAAATATTGATTTATGCTTCTCCACACTACCATCAACATCTTGCTTTACCTTGTAAAGCCAACAGGAATGCACAATTGACTTGTTCTCTGGTCTCAGAACCACGTCCCAAACACTGTTATGAACTATGGAGTCATACTCCTCCACCATAGCATCAACCCAAATCGGTTGCTGCACTGCTTCCTCAAAGGAAGATGGCTCGGTCTCAACACATTCCCCAAAGAGGGCCATGTATCCAGTGTACCTCTCAGGTGACCTCCTCTGTTTACGCTGAGAAGATCGTGCTCCCACATTCTCTCTCACATCCTCCAATAATCTGTTAACTTCTCTTGTGGACTTTCGTCCATCTCTGGAAGACTTTGCTTGAGTGGATGTCTCCACACCTGGAATCTTTGCATGTGGCTGCTCCACATTAGTCTGAGGCTCCTCCTCCTTAGGGACCAGCAGTTCCTCTGCAGCCTATAGTTGGATCTCCCTCTCAAGGGAAACTTGCATGGACTTCTGCTCATCAAACTTGTACCCCACAAATATCCCCAACTCTGTTGTCATCTCAAGCTTCATCCATGCATCCTTTTTCACATGGAAATATACTAATGAGCCGAAGATATTGAAGTGATCCACATCTGGTCTCTTATCAGAGAAGGCTTCCTCTAGTGTCTTCATCTCAAGTATGCGATGCGGGCTTGTATTATGCAAATAGACCACTGTGTTGCATGCCATATCCCATAAGTGAAGTGGTAGGCCTTGGTCATGCAACATTTCCTGTGATGCCCCTATAATAGTTATGTTCTTCCTCTCGGCCACCCCATTTTGTTGTGGGTTATGAGGTGCCGTCAACTCTCGTTTTTTTTGTCTGCTACACAAAAGTCCTTAAACTCTTCAGAAACATATTTTCCACCATTATCGCTTCTCAAGGCCTTGATCTTCTTCCCTAACTCTTGCTCGACCAAAGCTTTGAACTCACAAAACTTTGTGAAAGTTTGGTCCTTCTTCTACATGAAATCAATCCAACATTTACAAGAATAGTCATCAATGAAAATCACATAATACCTTTGCTTCATTGTGGATGTCGTTGAGAATGGTCCAAACAAATCAGTATGAACTCACTCTAAGATAACCTCTGCTTGACTATCTCGATCATGAAAGGAAGACTTGGTGTACTTTCCCAAGGTACAACCTTTGCATGTGTCAACTTACTCAAGTTTACCTTTGGGAAGTCTTTTAGATATCTGCCGCATTATCTTCAAAACCTCATGATGAAAATGGCCCAACCACCTGTGCCACAACTCACCAATGTCTTGGCTTTGCACCAATTCTGCTTTTGTACTCAATGCTACACAATCATCTACCTCTAGTTTATAGAGATTCTTCACCCGCATCCCTATCCTCTTGGTCGAACCCATGGCTATGTGTCTTAGGAACGCCCTTCCTTTACTAAAGACAACATTGTAGCCTCTTTCCTCCAACATCATGACCAATACCAAGTTCTTCTTTAGTCTAGGCACATACATCACATCTGTCAAGGTGAGAGGAGCTCCATGCTCCCTCTAAAAAGCAACTGTGCCCACTCCTAAAACACTATACCTTCCGTCATCACCCATCTCGATGTGCATCTTGAGATCTTTCTCCTCCAAGGCACTGAATAAATTTTTATCACTGGTCATGTGGAATGAGGCTCCACTGTTAATATACCAAACACAACCCATCATCAATGGCACCATGCACGTGATGAGGGTAAAGTCCATTTCAAGTTGAGAGGCTAATTCCTCACCTTCCGATCCTTCCGAGGATCCATTCTTAGACTTCTTCGATGGGAAATTAGTTGCATAATGTCCCATATTGTGACAATTAAAGCATCTTACTTTAGACATGTCACCCTTCTTCCCTCCATGAGAAGAATTTGATTTGAAATGGGAAGCCTTCCCATTCCCTTTCCTTTCCTTACTTGCTAAGGCCATATTTTCTTCATCATCATTCTTAGATGAAGAGCCATCTCATGTGCTCCTCCTGATCTCCTCCTGCATAGGATCCGACCACAGTCGTTCCCAATTTGATAGTTTCTCCCTTCCATTCGCAGAGTCCTGGTAGTTATTACCACTCTTTGTAATGCCAAGGAGAGTGAGGCTCACCATATCATCATCACCAGTAATTATTCCCACACTGCCAAGATCATCTCTGTAGGTGGTGAGATTGTTCAGATATGTGGAAATAGTATCACCCTTCTCCATCTTGATTCTTCGAAGCTTATCCTTGAGCGCCAATATCCTCCAGTTGCTACTTTTCTGGTAGAGGTCCTTCAACATCTTCCACATTGGAAATTGACTATCCTTCCAATGGAGACTCAAGACAATATGGTCTCATACTCCCTCAAGGATGATCCATCTTGCCTTCGCCACACACTTCTTCCACTCAGCCAACTCTTGTGCATTAGTTGAAGTTGGCTTTAGGATTTCTTGAACAATGAATTACTTCAAGGCATTGTGTTCTAATACAACCTCCATTCTATCTTTCCATGCTATGTAATTCGAGCTACCTTCCAAGGCACACTTGAGTCCCAAGCCATAGAATGCCATTGGCCAACCTTGAAGTATGATATGAATTTGATTTGCACCTGCAGCCCTGAACTTAAAGCTTCAAATTCTCTTCTTAGTATACTGTTCACAACTCTAATACAATGTAGAAAATCTGTGATAGGTTAACCCGATAATGCAATATAAATCAAAGCAGAATATTATAACCTATTTCTACTATCAATTTTCGAAAGCTTAAAGATCGAGTTGAACAACATAACTAGAAGAAGAAGAATTGATGGCACAATGCACATGAAAATACTTTGGGGAAAGCCTCAGGTAAAAACCACACAATATTGTATTATCATACATGGTGGAAATACATAGGAATTGTACAAAGCCTTAGCTCTCACATCTAGCCACCTCTCAGTACAATCCTTGCAGATGCTCACAAGAAATCTTGGCTTCTCTATAGCCTTCTTCTATGCCCTCCAAGCTCCTATTTCCTTGTGGATGATTTGCCTCTTACAAAGTGGAAAACAAGCCTTCAAAACTGTGCAATCCTTGAGGATGAATCCTTGACTGCATGCATCAGTTTTCTCCATGAGAAAACATGTGCAACCGATAGTACATTTTCCTTGAACATTAGTCTCAACTCGGTCTTTCTCAGAATAGACATGCATGAGTTTCTGATGAGGAAATTTTTAGTTAACTGGAGTAGCACTAGCTAAGTGCATTAATGCATCAACTGACTGTTAACTCACTATTAGTTCCTCAAACAGTTTGGAACTAATTTAATTGGACTTAACTCAGTAAACTAACTTTAATAATTACAACTCAAATATAACTCAATCTTATCTCCTTAATTTAAGGGATAACTCTTGCATGACTTCAGCAAGACTTCTAACTTGAATTTCTCCAACTAATTAATTTAAAATAAATTAATTAATTATTTCCAAGTAGCTATTAAGACTAAATTCGATTTTAATTCACAATTTAATTCAAAGACAAATTAAATTGGAATATTCTTGTTGTCATATTTCAACATTAGAACCAAATTACAACCAAGTGAGGAGGTCAATTGTGGTTAGACAATATATAAAGTAAGAAAACACAAGTTGTAAAGTGAAATATAAAACTAAAGTGAAAGCACAAGTATGTGGGAAGTGTAAGATAGGTTGCTTGAAATTTAGTAGGGACGTTCCAAAATGAAGCTTAGGAAAACTTTTGGAGGGTGGTTGTAGCTGCTACAACATTTGCGACACACTAGAAGAAATATACCTCTCTGTATGGATCTTCTCTCATGTAAAGTGAGTCTAACTCCTTTGGAAGTATTGTTTGATTGTTTGATTTTCATGGTTCCTTCAATAACTTGAGTTAAAGATGCAGTCCCTACCATTCTCTTGATGATCCAAAATCTTTTTCTTATAGATGTATTAAAGAATTACATGCATAAATTGTATCTTAACGTAGAAAACTTAATGTGTACATGAGAGAAGACGAGAAACACATAAAGCATGAAAGAAGACAACAAGACTTGATAACAGATTTCGTCCAACTTGGAATATGTCTCTGGGCCCTGCTCGATCAATGGGGAGCCCTTCATTCATTAAGTAGCATGAGAAAGAAGAGTACAAGAATCAACTACAAGAAAAGGAGTTTTATATCTCCATACTAAAAAATAGCTGAAAAATGCAGAACTCTGATGGAGAAACAGATAGCGCCATTGTATTCCTGGCGTTGAGAAGTGTTGAAACCATATAAAATTTGTCAAATTATGACAAAGTGAAAATTTGTCCCTCCTGCAAAATTCTGCCTCGAACTGCATGCATTGCCTCCTCTACCTGGGCACACTGACAAACCGTGTATAAATAAAATAATGGTGGCATATCTTTCAATATGGTAGTTAGCTAAGTTGGTTTATGATCTAGTTATGAGGGAGGAGGTCGGGAGGTCAAACCCCGACTCCTTTTTTTTTAAACATCACAATTTAATTTTAAAAAAATATTGGTTGGGTCGGGCGCGTCTTGGGTGGCCCACCCACCATACCCACCTCCGCCGTGCAATTGTTGTTGTGTGCTTTCCCTTTTGGGCATGGTTCGGTTCGTGCCCTAAGGGTTGGCCCACCACCCACTATACATGTTTCATAACGGTGCCGAGGTGTGGGGTGGTGGGGTCATGGCCACCCACCCTGTGTTTATTGTTGTTCCATGGGAGGGGCTAGGGGTCATGGTCCACCCCTCCACCAATGTATTTATGTTATGTGGTATGGGTTGGGGTGGCAGGGTTGGTGGCCCACCACCCTTTACACACACACACACACACACACACACACACACACACATATATATATATAAAACAAACTGTGCAATTCTGAAAATTCGGTTTTTGACCAAAGGAGTCTTTTTAATGAGGTAATAATTTTTCCCGGAATCTGGCCGACGTTGGCCAGATGCCATCCGCCAAAAAAACTCCAAATTCTGCCTTCATTAATCATGCCCAGTGATCAAAAAGTCAACCTAACTTTGACTACCTCTATCTCCTTCATCTGAGCACGGATTGGAGTGTTGTTCGCACCATTGGAATCAACGCAAAGAGCACTTCGATCTGATATCAAGTTCATTGTCTTTACACCACTTTGAATTTTGAGCTTTTTCGATGCCACTAGTGTCTAGAGATCCACCTAGATCAATCCTCCCCATTGAGGAGCTTTTGGACCGCCAAAAGCTTTATCAGTCAATTGGCAAGTGAGGGAATTGTTCCCTCACTCTTTCTTTTTCCAGCCATTTTTCCTTGCTAGGGTGCATCCCCTTGAAACCAACTCGAAGGTATTCTACATCTCCCCATTGTGAAGTCCTCATTCTTTTGTCAAGGATGATGTCTTCAGGTAACTCATTGAGATAATCTAGTGCAAAGTCATCAAATATAGGAACTGTCCCCACCTCTTCAGTGTCCATAATCAATGGTGGCTCATACAACTTTAAGTTTTCCACATTCACTGTGGAGTACGTTTGCATATATATCGGCAAATTGAGATGAAAGGCATTGTTTCCAATCTTCTCCAAGATGGTGAATGGACCATACTGGATTGGTCGCAGCTTCTTCCCTTCTCCCTTCATCCTTTCCTTACTGATATGGAACCACACTTTGTCGCCCACTTAAAATTGATGGTTGATTTAGTGTTTTTCATGTCATGCCTTGAACTGGGCTTGAATTTTCTCCAACTACTCCTGTACTACTTGGTGAATCAACTGGATCCGTTGAATGAACTGCTACACTTTGTCCCTGTGATCACGTCCACTGGAGTCAACTTCCCTTCCAAAGACCATATCAAAAGGATCTTTTGGTAGGTAGCCAAAACATGTCTCAAATGTTGAACGATGCATAGATGAGTGTACTGCTCAATTGTAGGAATGTTATACATATGGAAGATGCTCATCCCCAACTTAGGATGTTTACCACAATAGCCTCGCAACAAGTGTACCATAGTGCGGTTGACAACCTATGTCTATCCATGAGTCTGTGGATGAAATGTTATGCTTCTTTTCAACTTCGTGTCCACCATCTTCCACAAGCTGGCCCAATACTCTCAAAGAAAGCGAGAGTCCTGATTTGACACAATTGATGTGGGCAACCCAAAATGGACCCAAACATGCTGAAAGAAAAGATAAGTTGTTTACTTTGCAGTGATATTCTTATTACAAGGCATTAAAATACACATCTTACTAAAATGGTCAATGACGACATACAAATAGTTGTGACTTTTTCTAGACAAAGGCAAACCTCCTACAAAATCCATCAACACACTTTCCCATGGATGACTCGAAATAGGGAGTGGTGTGTAGAGCCCGAGTTTTCTATTAGAGGGCTTTAAAACAGAACATGTCACACACCCCTTTACATAGTGAGTCACAATGTTCTTCATATGAGGCCAAAAACATAATCTTTGTACATGTCACAAAGTTTTTTCAATACCAAAATAACCAGACACAAGGGAGGTGTGGGCCTCCCGGATTACATGTACCCTTTCTCCTGTGAGTATGCACAATTTTCCAAGGTGATACAACAGTTTCCCCTGTGAACCATTGGCTAGTTTTTCATAAATCTCCTTAAATTCATCATCGTTAGCATATTATTCAACATAAGTTTCAAAAGATAATGAAGCATTATGCATAATAATAGAAGCAGAAATAGGAGGGCGAGATAGCATATCGGTCACTTTGTTTCTAGTGCCCTTCTTATACTTTATTACCAGATGAAACTGCTGAATAAAAACCATACACTTGAAATGATGAGATTGTTGAAACTTGGTTTGTGATTGAAGATACTACAAGGGCTGATGATCCGTATGGATGATGGTCTCCTTGCCGATCAGGTAGTGTTTCCACTTTTTCACACTCTGGACCAAGGCATATAACTCTTTGTCATAAGTGGGGTAGTTTATCACAGCCTGAGAGAGATTCTCTGAATGGTAACATATCAGCTTCTTTTTCTGCATTAGTACAACTCCCATGGCATATCCGTTGGTGTCTGTTTCAATCTCGAATGGCTGTTGCAGATTTGGTAAGGCCAAGACTGGTACGGTGCTGATCTTTTCTTTCAATGGTTTGAAGGACTTCTACTTCTTTCCTCCCCTTGCTGGAAATAATGCTGAGAGGGGCGGGGGGTGAATCAGTATTATCAAATTAGATACTTTTTCATTTTCACACTCAGATTCATATACACGACTTCAGTTAAGGGTATACGCGTATATACGCGACTATATTAAATGCAACAAGCGTATATGCAACAATATTATGATTCAGTTAGCTTATCTTCAGTAAATGCATCAGAAAATTATTAACCACATTAACAGTAAACAGGTGTAGTAAAACAATACAGATCATCACACATAAGAAGCACACATGAACACCATGATGTAAGGTGGAAATCGAATGTGGGTGAAAACCACCTGCTGCAATTTGTCTCTTTCTTCCTTTAATAAGAAACTTCTTTTACAATGTACTGGTGCAGTCCTTTACCAGCACGCAGGCTACAACCTACAGAGGGCTACAACCCTCTCTCGTTTTCCAATTACTTCTAGAAGGGAGATACAACCCCCTTAGATCTTGTACTAGCGAATATACTAGTACGTAGGTGCTGACCTACTGAAGGCTGCAACCTTCTTTTCTTTAGGGACCACGTTTCATCAATTTTCAGACTGGATCCATAAGTACAAAACAATCACTGCTGCAATACAATCATCCACTTATACTTGCATCATAAATATCTAAATCACCCAATACTGAATCACTGAAACCCTGTCATCAAAAACACAGAACGCGAACCAGAGCCCAGAACTCTGCAATAACTAGTAGAATCAACAGCAACCTGAAATACCAAATCTCATAAAGCATACGCTACTTTACTATACCAGAACCGCGTGTATATGCGCTTTCCCCTCATACAACCCACGTATAGATCTAAAGATAATTACTTGTACCTTCGTTGTTATATCAACCCAATCCAAGTAGCACAAACCGATAACCGGAAATACTAGATCTTTGCACTTCGTCAGACCTTCATTCCTTGCTCACTCATTTTTTCCTAATGATCTTCTCCTTATATAGGTTAGGCTTCTCTCAATACCATGGTCCAAAACCATGTAGAAACAATACCATGAACCCAATACTTGGGGTCGTCACTTTGGACCAAATACTATGGACCAAATACCACGGACCAAAACCATGATTTCCAACATGTACGCGCCTTTACTCTTATTAACCCGCGTGTATACACATATGCTCCTTCTACTTCGCTAACACACGTATATACGCACATTCTTCACGGTCAACCTGCGTATATCTCTCTATTTACCTGCTGTACTATGATCTGTCCTCTAAGTGAGTTTCCATCACCTGTATCATTCCGCTGAGTGAGTTGCCATCAAGGACAACACCTGATTCATAATGCCAACAATCTCCCCCTTTGGACTTGATGGAAACCACCACACGAAGTCACTCTCCCCCTTTGACATCAAGGGCAAAGGGCGGACCAAGATATTCTCTTCCTTGGTATACCTTCTGCTGTCCATACTCCACCTGAGTACCTGCTGAAATCTCTGAATGAGCTTCCCCTTTGTATGTGCCAAGATGTATCAATCCATCCATGCTCCCCCTGAGCAAATGAAAGATTTAGGACCAACACTTCATTCAAAATCATGACTATCATTCATCATATATGATCTGTACCATAAGCATCAGCATCTAAACCTGCAATACCATTCCTTTGATCAACAAACGGGATGTATCATTTAGCTACATAAGCATCATCATCAACTTCCAAACACAATGCCAACAATGCATTGTTTGAAGTATATTCTCCCCCCTGGGCCAGTGCCAACCATCTCTTATCATGACCAAACCTTTCCCTGAGTCTGTTCTGCTGCCCTTTCTCCTGATCTCCATATACGCGACTCTGCAGCCTGTAACTCACATATATACGGGACTTATCTTCATTATATCAGCGTATGCAAGATGGAATACTAAATTTCTTCACTTTCAGTATCCCCTGTGTTTGTTATGTCAGCTAACTGAGTTATGTCACACCTTTCTATCTCTAATTTTGTCTTCTGAAACTGTGATGATGTATGGTCCTCTTGTTTTGAACTTTGAAATTTGCTCTTGCATTCCCTTGCTTTATGTCCAAGTTTGTTGCATGAATAACATCTTACATATTTCATGTTCCTTCTATTGCAATCAATTTCTTTGTGTCCATATGCATTGCAGGCTAAAGCAATATCCTCTTGAAGTACCTGGGATGTGATGATCTTTTGTGATGATCTTGAACCATTCTACTTCTACATCTGGCTGCAACATGTCCAAGATTATGACATACATAGCATTCAACATTATTCAGTGGAGGAGTAAAAATCTCGTTCCTCGATTGTTGATGGGGATGACTTCTCAACTCCTTGTTGATGATTTTAGATTTCTCTTTGGAGTTCCTTGCCTCACCTTTTGAACTGGATTCACCTTCAACAGATTCATGAAAGCCAAGACCAGTCTTGCTACTAGGGGATCTTTGACTACCAAGAATGTCATCCAAAATCTTAGTACTATCTTGAAATCGCAACAATTTATCCTTCTCTTCTAATTTACCTTTTAAGGTTTTTACCTCAACCTGATGTTGTTCTTCCTTTTTCAGATATTGTTTCCTTAGGTCTTCTTCAGCTTTTCTTCCTTCTTCCACTTGTTGCTTCAATTTGATCACTTCATGTTCAAGAGCTTCTATGTTCTGCTCCTTTGATTTTTCGAGATCTTCTTTTAGAGAGAATATCTTTGATTCAAGACCCTGAATTGTTATGCTCTGATCTTTTACTATATCCTACAATTTCTCCCTTACCTTGGTTACTGTCTCCAATTGTTCATTTAATTTGGTAACTTCTTCAGTTTCTACATTCTTCTTATCATATGCCATGAGACTTCTAATGTCTTCGCTGCCATTGAGTGATTCATTACTTTTAACATGGGTATAATAGCTTCTATTACCTTCTTCCGACATCTTTCCTTTGTTATGAGGGCATCTAGCAGCATAGTGACCAACTCTACCACATGAAAAGCATTTGAAAGGTAGCTTACCTTTGAATCGTCCAGTTCCCCGTTCAAGATTCTTGACAAAATTTACCTCCTCTTCTTCCTCTGACATGTATCCTGATGCTTCAAATGCAGCTTCTGATGGTCCCTCTTTTCGCATCTCAAAAGCAGTTAAGATTCCGTGAAGCTGTGATATGGTGATTTTCTGCAGATTCTCCTTTTCTTCTATGGTAGACACTTTGGAATCAAATTTAGCAGACATGGATCTCAAAACCATTTCAACTAAGACAACTTCCTTAAATTCTTCACCCAAATCCCTCATACAATTTACAATCTCATCCATACGCAAGAAGTAATTAGCTATGCTTTCATTACTATGCATCTTAAGATTTTCATACCGGATTCTAAGAGTTTGAAGCTTTGCTCTTTTTACCTATTCATCTCCTTCGTAGCTTTGAAGCTTAGAATGATTTTGTCCCATATTTCCTTAGCTGATTTGAAATGCATGATCTTCATAAATTCTGATCGTGTCAAACTCCCCAATAAGATAGTAACAGCTTTGGCATTGAGCTCATATTTCTGTTTCTCGACTACATCTGTAGGAACTGCATTTGGGAAATTGTATCCACTTTCTACGATTCCCCAAACTTCTGCTCCAAGTGATTCTAGATATGTTGTGGTTCTTATCTTCCAGTGGGTAAAGTTGCTCTCGTCAAAGACTGGTGGCCTGATATGTGCCTCTTTTTCTGGATTAGCCATTCCGATGGATCTTTTCCTTCAAGCGATCAAGCTTCTTCAAAAGGACCTGC